>AWOL01S0003890.1:360400-372582 GCA_000715115.1 Nicotiana otophora | reverse complement strand
TAGAAGAACCCTGGGCTGAAGGAGTGCGGTAGGTACTCTATGCTAGTAATGCACTGAATGAAGACTGAACTGGAGCACCATGAGCAGGCTGATAAGCTGAAGGTACTGGCCTGCTAGGATGGCCTCTACCAGAATGATCCCTACCTCCAGATGAGGTACCACTGAAACTGCCAGAATATTGAGGCTTCTTGACCCTCACCACCATGGCCTCCATGCTCTGACCCTGAATGCGCTCAATAATGTGCGCTATTTCCACAGCCTAAAGAAATGTAGTACCAATCTCTGCCTCCTTATCCATAAAGAGCTTGATACCAAAATTTAACCCCTCAATGAACCTCCTTACCTTCTCAACCGTGATAGGGATAAGAAAAGCTACATGTTGAGATAACTTCGTGAATATTATCTCATACACCAGCACAAACATACGACCCTGCTGAAGGTGCTCAAACTGGCCACACATCTCCTCCCTCTTTGTGAGGGGAATGAACTTCTCTAAGAAGAGATGTGAAATCTGACTCCATGTGAGTGGAAGTGACCATGCTGGCCTGCTACGCTCATATGACTTCCATCAATTCTTGAATGGCCCCTTGAGTTGAAAAGTAGTAAAATTGACCCTATTTGACCCCACCAAACTAATATTGCACCGAATCTCCTGACAACCATCTAAGAAATCTTATGCACCTTCCAAAGGATCACTGACGAGCTCGAAACACACACTTTAATTATGCTCGCTAATCAAATATAGTATAGTATTATATCGTATCCACAAGGATTGGATTTAAACAATATTCTCGCAGTTTCTAGCTTGGTTGCTATCCAAGATGATCAACAATTAAGATTTATATGATTTCTAACTAAAATTAACTAAGCATCTAAAGCTATTGACTAGTGATAGTCGCAACAAAGGTAAGCAATGAAGTTATCAATGGGAGAAGATAGGGGTTGATAGGATAGGTGCAAGATAATTATTTGGGATCTAACTCTAGATAATTCACTTCTAATGTTTAAATGAGTCTCTCAGATTCACTTAATTATTAATTCAAACGTTCAGCAAAAACTCCTCTCTCGATTAAGTATTAATCTCACAAGATGAACCAATTTAAGCACGTGAAGATATACAAGAATGCGAAGTGGATTGGTCTTTAGGAGAACCTCTCTCGATTATCATCCTAACTAGATTTAATCAATGATTCAACTAGCCTCTTTCGATTACTAAGAAGAATTAATGAACTCAACCAACAATATAATACAAAGATATCACAAGTTATGCCTTTCTCGATTACATGAACAAGTGAATATAGATGCAATAATTAAATCATCCAAAAATACTTCAATACATTAAACTAGAGTTATAATCCACAAACAATCATCAATACACCAAATCCATCAAATGCTAAAGAGAACTACTCCATGTACATGGATATATTCATCACAAATATAATAAAAGTATAGGAAAACATAAGTTCAATCCAAACTCGGGTCTTGAGTGAGGAAGGAATGATGAAATCCTTGTTCTCGTGTTCTTTCAACTACTCCTTAGCCTCCCTAGGTCGAATATGTGTTAAAAGTCCAGAAAATAACATTTTTCCATGTATTTATACCAAGTAGGGTCGGGCCCAGACGAAGCCACCTTCTCCTAGCTGAAATTGGATTTTCACTCTGTAAAAATTGGACAGGCGCACCGCATGGGGCGACGCGCCATGCGGGGCATTAATGGGGAAATCTAGAGAGCTAGTTTCTGACAAGCAGCAGAGAATTGCACAAGCACGGCGCCCCAAGCACTGCGGCAGTGGGGAAGTCTCAGAGTACGGACCAAACTTCAATTTTTGACGTCCAGACTTGGTCCTCGACCCCCGAACATGATCCTGGCTTAATCCCTTGGGCTTATACTCAGACTTCAAAGCTCCAAGTACTCAGATTTGTGCCAAACCCTCATCAAGACCAACCAATCGAATAAGAGCATCCTGAAGTAATGGGGTAGCAATAAACTCCACTAGGACCTGAGCTGGTCCAACTGGCTCACTTTGATAAAAAACTTGCTCCTCCACTGGAGCTACTAGTGGCTCCACAACGGCTACCTAGTAGGGGCTCTACCTACAGCACTGGCTCTACCCCTATCTCTGCCTCGACCAGACCTCTCACGGTACAAGATCCATGTACTATGATACGCAATCCATGTATCACCAATATCTGATACAAAATCCATGTATGAGCCGATACATAATCCATGTAACAACCACGCTCATAAGGCCCAAAGTAACATGAGTAATCACCTGACTCCTGAGGGACGGATCCAAATCCAAGCACAAATAGGAGCATAATAGCATCACTCATAAATCAATATCCGATCATCATATCCTGTATGCCATAACTGTATCTCATCCGCACGCTTTATCTTTCATGCCAAAATCATCAGTCCAAATCAAGTATCCTTATTTAAAATGCATGCATATGCTCAAGAATTACAGATAAAAGGTGCACAAGGACTTAATAAAAATCATTCAGATATGTGCTCATGGAATCTCTATGTGACTAAGGATAATTTAAGCAATTCAACATATTAAGGATAAGTTCCCATACCTCCGTAAATATTCATAAACCTAGGCATGATTTCTAACACGAATAAAGGAGCAAACGCAGTCACATAAGCCAAGCAAATCATGAATCAAATGAGCACATAGTCAAAGCAAGGCATACAATATTAAAATTCTACCCTGGTCATGATATAAACTTGATAAGTGCATATGCGCTCGCCACCATGTATATACACCACCCACAATACCTTAAACACATACAAATCAAGTCAAATCCTAGGGGTTTCCCTCTTAACATGGTTAGCCAAGAGACATACCTTCACCTAGTAAGCTAGAAATCACTAAAGATGCCAAATTCTCAAAACTCCAACTCCAAATGACTCGATTATAGTCAAATACAATCCATTAACGACAAACAAAGCCATAGAAATCGAACCCAAATGATAAATATTGAATCTAAAATAAAATATACAAAGCCAACCAAAAAGTAAACTCGGACTCGCTTACGAAAACTCGCCAAAACTCACAAATCCCGAACACCATTTCAATACGAGTCTAAATATACAAGTTTCATCTAATACCAATTCCAAGTCGGGGTTCAAATCTCAATTATTCACTTTCCAAAAGTTTTTCCAAACCCCCCCAAAATTTACATTAAAATCCAAGTTTTTTGATGTAGATAAACATGATATAAAGTCAAGTCCAAGTGTAAATTGCTTACCTCCAAAGATGTAGTGAATTTCCTCATCAAAATCTCCCACTATTGAAGTCTAGAGCTCAAAATATGATAAAATGGGTAAAAGTCTCAAAATTCCATCTCAAGTATTCTGCCCAAGTATATTCATCGCGATCAGGGGACTAACATCGCGATCGCGAAGGCCAAAATATGCCTAGCTGAAAACTCCTTTTTCGCGAGCGAGAAGGCAATATGCGAATGCGATACCTTCTAAGCTAAGCCTACAAAAATGCAGTGCCTACCCCATGAACACGAAGGCAACCCACCTGCCTAGAAACAAGCTTCAGTGATCGGGCTCCTCCCACGCGAACACGAAGCACCGGATCCCAACTCTCCACGAATGAGTACCTACTTTCACGAACACATAGAGTAAACATTTCCAGCCAGCCTCTCCCACACTGCAATTGCGATATACCCTTCACGATTACGAAGAAGCCTCAGCACCAGAAAACTAGCAGTCCAAAATAAGAGAAAAATGCTCTGAAACCACCCCGAAACACACCTGAGCCCCCGGCGACCCCGTCCAATCATGCGAGCAAGTACCTATAACTTATACAAACTGGTCCAAGGGCTCGAAACACCAAGAATAACATTAAAACCAAGAATCGACGATCAAAATCACTCTCTTAAAATTAAGAACTTCTAACTTACAACCAAGTATCCGATTCAACCAATTCGGATTCCAACCAAACTCTGTACACAATCCCCAAATAAAAAAACGAACCTATCCCAACTTCCAGAACAACAATCCAAATTTGATAACGTCAAAGTCAACCCTCGGTCAAATTTAGGAACTCTCCAAACCTCTAAATTACCAACTTTAAGCAACTAGTACCAAATCCAAATCCGAACATATTCAAGTCCAAAATCTCCATACGAATCTATATAAACCCTCAAATCCCCAATCCGGGATCGTTTACACAAAAGTCAAATCTTGGTCAACTCTTAGAACTTAAGCTTCCATAATGAGACTAAGTTTCTTAATTCACTCTCTAACCTTCCCAAAGACGAACCAACCACCTCCGCAAATGACAAATTAACAAATACACATATGGAAAGTATCAAATAAGAGAATGGGGCTAAAATACATTAAATGACAGGCCGAGTTATTTCAATCCCTCTCTTCAAATTCTAATTCTGTCACGACCCCAAAATCCCACCTTTAAGATCGTGATGACACCTAGTCTCTAAGACTAAGTAAGCATAACACATGATGAGATTTAATAGAAATAAATAACTTAACTATTAAATTAATCTGATAATGACATAATAACGCTGAAACTGATCAATAGCTATACATTCCCAAAAGAACCGGTAGTACGGAGTCCTAAGCTCTACTGAATACACTAGAAATCTCTAAATACAATATTGTTCTAGAATGAAAATAAATAGTAGTAATGGTAATTTCAGAAGGGGACTCTAAGGCCTGCGGGCGAGATGGCAAGTATACCTTGAAGTCTCCTCAGCAGCTCGAAAGCAACTAGCTAACTTCCGACACACTCCGAGGTACCTGGATCTGCACAGAAAATACAGAAGTGTAGTATGAGTACACGACAATGGTACCCAGTAAGTATCAAGACTAACCTCGGTTCAATAGTGACGAGGTACAAGTAATGACACTCACTAGACATGAAAATATGTGCAGAATATTAATATAAATCTAACAATGGAAAGTAAAAGCAATAAATGGCAACACGAGTAAACATGCGATAAACAACAAAATAATCAAAACACAGTTAAAATACAAGTGAAATAAATTAAGGGAAACAATAACAATTCAAATCATCAAGCCGTCCCAACACATAATTTACAATAAGAATCACCCCGAGGTACCACACCTCATCATCACAATTCACAAGTCACAAATAATGAATCTTCTTTATGATGCCGCGTGAGCCTTACATTTATTTTAAAAATATTTTTTCCGAAATAGCTTCACGCGCTTTAGCCCCCTTATCTCGCTGTGTATGCTTCAAATGAAGTATTTCCCCTTACTAGCAACATGCGCATAAAACCCCCTTATCTCGCTTCAGGTGCATCAATAACACCACCCTTATACCACCGTATGTGCATCTCGTCACAACACAATAACCAACTCACACCACAATATTTCAAAAATAACAATGCTAATATCACAACAACATATAGCCCACGACGCAACAACAATATGTAAAAGAATTACAATAACAATATAAATGTACGGAAAGTAACTCAACAAGGATATGTGCTTCATATAACAACAACTTCAATTCAAGGCACATTAATAGCCTAAGAGGCTAATCCGGTCAATTACGACACATAAGCCCGTGCACACACTCGTCACCTTGCATACACGTCTTTCACATAATTCAAATAATGAAATTAAACCAAATCCTATGGGGAAGTTTTTCTGACACAAAGTTAGGTAAGATACTTACCTCAAACAAGTTAAATTAATCCTCTAATAAGCCCTTCCCACACAAATCCACCTCCGGACGTCTCGAGTCTAGACAAAATAACTTAATATCTTAAATAAAAGCCATAGGAAATGATTCCAAATAATAAAGATTTGATCTTTAAGTAAAATCAAAAATTCAACTCAAAAGTCAACCGTAGGCCCGCACCTCAGAACTTGATAAAACTCACAAATTCCGAACACCCATTTCGATACGAGTCCAACCATACCAATTTTGTTAAATTTCGACCTCAAATCAACCTTCACATCATCATTTATGTTCTAAAAGAGTTGTTACTAAAATCCCCAATTTCTACAACTAGATTCATCAATCAAACACTAAAATCAAGGTTGGAATCATGAAATAATAACAAATTCAAGTAAAAAACATGTACCTCACGAATTCTCGGCCTTTGCCAGGTCGGCCGCATAGTCATGCACTTTTCATCTTAAGTTGCTCATGATATTTGCATCCCTCTCACTCCTTACAGGCGTTTCAGCATCTATTCTCATTTCCCGTAGTTGGGCTCGGAGTGCCTCATTCTCACGGGTCAGACTTTTCTTTTCACCTTCAGCCTCTTGCGCCTGTAAGTCATTCTCAAATTTGAGGTTTCTCAGCTTTTCTTTTAAGGCGTGAATGGTTGCTTGGTATCCCTTTTCCTTTTCTCCCTAGGACAACCGTTCTCGGATTTTATCATCAAAAGCCTGAACATGACCTTTTGGGCTCGGGCTCGGGTTCTGGCTCATCATCAATGCGAGACCTTTTCTCGAACCACATAGCATAACCTCGATCTACCTAACCTCTCGCGGGATCTGGCACTAGGGTATCATCTTTCAAGTACCGGCATCCATTCCAAACTTGTTGGATTAAATTCTCGGGGAGTGGAGCTTATAGGTGTAGCCCAATGACTTGGACACTCAAATCTTCATCCTCGGGCACCACTTGGTACCTTCCCAGCTGTCTTAGAACTCTCTGCAGTGCATACGGTTAGACACTTCTCAAACCCATTAGCAACAAATAGCTTTTCAAATATGACATGTGTATCACTTCCCTTACCGGGAGCCATCCCAAAGTTCACTCAATTTGACTCGCGTTTAAAGATCTTAGATGGGATATCCATGCTTCCACCCCTTCTGGAGAATTATAATCTTTTACTCTTTCCTCATAACTCTCGATGAAGTTGTTCTTGCTCGGGCCATAACTCATGAATTTGGGGTGATGATAGAGAAGCTCGATCAACCATATCTGCAATAAAAATATTGCATCCTTCGAAGAATTTTGCCCCGGATTTACACAACGTCAATGCCTCATAAATGTCTGATAGTATAATCGGAGCAAGTGTGTGATTGCGACTTTAGCCAAACAATCTTAATAATAATAAAGTTTTATTTATTGTGTACACGTATGTGTGACATGATTTTAGCACACTGAATAAAACAGATTTACACACATGTGATCCGTTTCAAAGATAAATCCATAACGCCATAATTAAAAGCGGTAAAAGGTAAAATGTCGTAGGTTTTCAAATGCGTAATTAAATAATTACTTAAGCCATGTATGACTAAAGCGATCGTGCTAAAACCATAAAATTTGAGAGTGCCTCACACCTTCTCCTGGGTTAACAGAATTTCTTACCCGATCTTCTGGTTTTCGCAGACATAAACAGAGTCAATTTCCTCGATGTAGGATTTTAAAATAAATCGGTGACTTGGGATACCATAATAATTATTCCAACTGGTGACTCTAATTAAATAAATAATCCCATTTCAAATAATGTCACTTTAATTGGAGAAACTCGTTATTCTTCGAACAAATGAGGTGTGACAGCTCTGGCGACTCTGCTGGGGAATGAACCCAGAATCTCTAGTTCAGGGTTCAGAATTCGAGCTTATGATGTCAGATATACTTGACTTTCTTGATTGTTGATGTTACTGTGTTTGTGGGCCTAATGTGCTAATTTCCGCTCATTTTACCGCTTTGATATTATTTGAACTGTATAAACTGTCTCCTTACGTCCCACTTCTGAGTCTTCTAAATTTATGGTGCGCACATACGCGTGGCCCACTTTTCTGTTAGATATCATACCAAATAGAACGAGGATGGATCAGCAACTGGGCCGGGTAGACTTTCGTGCTCCCGGTACATTGCCCCCACCTCGGCTCGAGCTGTCCGCTCGGATAACCCAAGTCTAAAACATACCC
The DNA here is from genome assembly GCA_000715115.1 of Nicotiana otophora. NCBI lineage: Eukaryota > Viridiplantae > Streptophyta > Magnoliopsida > Solanales > Solanaceae > Nicotiana > Nicotiana otophora. Next base: position 364,676 of record AWOL01S0003890.1, on the reverse strand, counting down.
CAGAATTTTAACCTAGAATAACATATCCTCATGTCGTTTGTTTGCATCACGTGCATTTGACTTTGGGGACTCAAAACAGGGGTTGGGTCCATCTAGGACAGGTGTACCCAAAATAAAAGACCATCCTGGTGCATCCTACGTGCTATTTTTTCATTTGTGTGTTTCGGCTTACATGTTGATCGGCTTCTAGAATAGGGAAATAAAATCAAGAAAAAACCAAGAGTGAGGTAGGAAAGAGAAAATTCACCCGGTTCTGAAAATCCTAGTTATTTGAAAAATCCTGAAACTCAGTGGAAATTTTGAAAAAGAAGGAAAAAGAAAAAGAAGTCATTTCAAAATGAGTCAATATCTTCAAAATCATGTTTTCCTTATTGTGTCAAAACTGACCGAACTACGCAGGTCTGATTCTCACCGGATGTGAGATACGTAGGCAACCTCCATAGGGTTCGGCCTCATTTTTGCAAAAATAAACAAAAATAATAAAATGTATCCAGTGTTTTGGTCAAATAAGTAAGCCGACCCAGCTTCGGTTGCATCCCGAGCCGTCTCTATCGGAATAGCCTTAGAACATCTCCAAAATTATCGAAGGGCTATTCTCGCAAGAACGGACGTGTCTGTCAATTGGGCATCACTTTTGCCATAAGTGCCCTTCCCCAGCCTCAAAACTTTCCTTGAAAGGCCATTATTGCAAAAATAGCCATCCTTGCTTTGGGCTAATATTGCATAAATAGCCACACCCTTTGGTTTTTCCTTAGAAAATTAAAGGTTGATTTGCAAAAAGAGTCCATTGGTTTGTATTTTGGAACTAGTGTCAACCCTAACCCTAACCATACACAAGTACAAAATGAGCACTGTATAGAACCCGCCATTAACGGTTGTAGATCAAGCTCCACTACAGCTTCAGATGTGGTGGTACGACTTAGGGAAAGATGGTCAGGATGGGGTAACAAAGCACTTGGGCGCCCTTAGAGATATTATGAAAGTTAAACCACGAGACGATTTGATTGAGGCACTAGTGACCTTCTGGGATCCCATTCACAACGTCTTTCGCTTCTCGGATTTTGAGCTTACTCCCACTTTAGAAGAAATAACTGGATATTCAGGCGAACGCGTACCTTGATTTATTTTTGGGAATCATAATCATGTCACATGAACGTGTACACAATCACGATAGTAGATTAAATACGCGCCTAAAGCATTTCTACGATTCCTGAGTTGTTTTTAGTTTCTAATGTTTGAGATGATGCAGATAGTTCAAAATAGTATGGAATAAATCACTAGGGTTTAATTATTTAAGCTAGAATGAGGCCGTCAATCACCTCATCTTTATATGTAAGGCTACTGGGTAATCCGTTAAAGTCTGGGATTATTAGCATATTGGTAATGTTTAAAAGCTACTTAACTTTAAGAAAAAAGGATTTAGGTAGTGAATAAGGGAAATTAGCCAACACATTTTAAAAGGCATCTAACAACAACTTAATACATTATTATCTTATCAATATGGATTAATCAAATAAGATAAGCAAATGGGCTCAAGCAAAAAGCCCATCTTTGCATCATGGACAGCATCTGAGTTCCCAAATCTACGGAATTCCTGGCCCATATCAAGCCTTATTAGAGTAAAACCATAATTTCAATTTCAATTGTAACTAACAATTTTGGAAATGGATACTACTCTGATTTTAACAAACTTAATACTGATTTCAAACCTTTACATACAACAAAAATAGAAACTGATCTCAAGAAACATTATTGCCTTTAAGCAAACATTCAAGTCTTAACACATATTAATTTTGGCATTACTGCTATGTCTGCTTTGATCAAACTATACAATACATCTCATTCCAAATTAATAGTACAAACCACAATGAGATATTTATACTTTTATGCTAAACAATCTACAATGGCTCTGAACTCCTCCGATAATCCGTTTTGGCTTTGAGGTTTGCAGATATTGACCAATTAATGGCCAGATCAATGAACTACAGCCATACTTGTCGCAATAGGAGCCTTCCACATCATGACTTTGCTATTAAATACTACTTAGCAATATATTAGGAATATATTTGAATCAAACTTCATGCTAAAACTGTCAGAGATTAACAGAGTCAATACATGCTTTAACGATCTACTTTCATACATGTTGTTTGGAGTGACATATCAAATAGGAATACAAATTAACTTATATTGACATACTACACAAATATCCAATAAACCAAAGCAGAAATTAGAAATTTCATTCACATAGGAATATGAGCACATGAGTTTTCGAACTAACTTATTCAAGCAGGGCCAAACAAAGAATAATAAATCTCTGAAGTTGGAAGGAAGTAGCAGCAAGAACAAACGCATCAGTAGAAATAACGCAAAACAACTTCAAAACCCACTCCCAAAATCCAAAGAGAACCCAGAAACTACTAAAACAATATTGATGAATTTGAAATCCCTTTTTCTTTGTCTTTTTTTTCTAAATCTGATTTTGACTTTCAGAGGATTTTTGTGAGAAAAATGAGTGAGGATGAGGGAATTTTCAAAGAATCAGTCTGTCCAGTGAAACATCAGTGAAGATGAGTATGAATTCTCTGAAAAATACAGAAATGAAAAGTGTCCTTGATATGTAGAGAATGAGAGAATATATAAAGAGAATGTGTCAGCTGAAAAAATGGGAAAAAGCATTTTGTTTCTAACAAATTATGGGCAGCTGTCCCATTCAATGATTCTTCTCTATTTTTCACCCTTCCTATTTTCTGTTTTATTACATCCTCACCCGACCTGTCCTTTTTAACCTAATATTTACTTTTTTATTGCTAAAAAGTCCTCCCCTATTTATAGAACCTTCTGAGGCAGTTACAGACTAGATTCCCTTAAGATTCTATTTCCTTTAGCCCCTTAGACCTCTTGTTATTTACAAATCAAACCTACTTCTTACTCTTAGAGAATTCTGAGCCTGTCCGTGGCCCATTGATAGGCCTTAGCTTTAGCAGCCCAAATTTTTTCATCTCCTTGACCCTTAAACAAATTAAATTACCAATTAACTGACCTAAATTTATGCTAGAACAAATGTGACATGCCTTAATTAATCCTACTAAATATAATCGATGGAACACATGGCAAAACAAACAGATCAACACAAAATATTACTAAATCAAGACTTGAATTTAAAAGACAACAATGAAAACATGACTATCCTAAACATGTAGTTGAGCATCAAACAAGATTCTGTGACTGAAACAATTTGACTTGAACTTGGCAGTGATAAAATTGAAGAAAAGGAAAAAAATAAAGTCTAATTAAATTCTAATCAACTAAAAACAAAGAGAAAACGAAGAATGAAAAGAAGAGATTACCTAATGAGATCAAAAGCAAGAATAGAAGAACGAAGCTCCATGTGTTTAAGTCTTCAAAACATCTGAGACTTTAGACCTATGAGCATTGCGTCAAACTAAATATGATAGACACTTCATAAGCCAAAAATCCTGAAGAATTGAAGTCTTGAACATGAGAAAGAAGGCTGGTGGACAAATACTAAGGTTTTGGGTAGTCAACAAGAACTTGACCGAGCTTGAATGGCTGTGAGACGAGGTAGAAATACCCGCAATCTATGGTACTCAGTGAATGGGGTTGATTGGTGCAATTTTCGAGTTAAAACGGACTAAAAACCAAAAGAATTGGTTTATGGCCTTATGGATATTGGGTCTGTATTTTAGTTACAGAGTATGGTATAGGTTCATTATAATATTTAAGACTTGTCTGTGAAATTTGGTGAGTAACGGAGTTGGTTTGACGTGATTCGGACGTCCGGTTGTAAAAATAGAGGTTTTAAAGCTTTCTTGAAAGCTTCATTCGATTTAGTGTTCAATTCGAAGTTTTATTTGTTATATTGTCAATTTGATAGTATGAGCAAGTTTGTATGATATTTTAGGACTTGTGTGCATGTTTGGTTAGAAGCCCCGAAGGCTCGGGTGAGTTTCGGATAGGCTACAGGATGTTTGGACTTAGAAAATCTAGTATTTTTGCTGCTGCAGCTTTTCTGGAGTGTTCTTCTTCGCGTTCGCGAAGATACTCTCACGAATGCGAAGGGTAAGCTGGTCAGGGTGAGTTTTTTCTCTTCGCAAAAGCGAAGGCCTGGTCACGAATATGGAGTGATAGGGGTTTTACCCTTCGCGAATGCGACCGGCTCATCGCTAACGCGTAGCATTTGGGACATGGGGGAGGGGTCAGATTTTCCTTTTATACGAACACGTGCACGGGCTCGTGAACACGAAGGTCGGGGGGG
>AWOL01S0003890.1:346900-360218 GCA_000715115.1 Nicotiana otophora | reverse complement strand
AGCTCTTCGCGAACGCGACAGTGTCCTCGCGAACGCGATGAACACTGTCGCTCAGTTCATAAAATAGTCCCAAAACGGGACTTAAGCCATTCTTTCACATTTTCAAAAGCTAGACGGCCTAGAGGCAATTTTCAAAAGGCATTTTCTTCCCCAAAGTGTTAGTAAGTAATTCTAAACCACATTCTTTCAATTACCCATTATATTTTATGAATTTGCAACCTAAAATCTAAGGTTTTCATTGTGGAGTTTGGGATTTTAGGTAGAAACCAGGGATTTTGAAATTTGGGGATTTAGATCTCAAATTGAGGTCGGATTCCAAAACCAATTATATATCCGAGCTCGGGGGTGAGTGGGTAAATGAATTTTGGTCTGAACCTCGGGTTTTGACCAAGCGGGCCCGATATCGTTTTTTACTTTTTGGGGGGAAGTTTGGAAAATCTAAATTTATGCAATGTAATTGATTCCTTTAGCAATATTTGATATTATTGAGTTGGTTTTAAATAGATACGAGTGGTTTGGAGGTAGATTCTAGAGGAAAAGCTATGATTGAGTACTAAGTGGCCTTCGGAGCAAGGTAAGTGTCGTGGTTAACCTTGGCTTGAGGGATTAGGTATTATTCGCTTATTTGCTACGTGTTTGTATGTTGAGTACAACGTATAGGTGAGGTGATGAGTACCTATGCATTATTGTCGAGTCATAACATGTGAGTGAGTCTTTTTATTGTAATCGTGGTATTCCTTGATCATATTGTTCATGATTAGACAAGCTATTCGTTATGTTGAACAATTCTTATTATGTTTTACGGAAATTGGTATTGATTGGGTATTGACTCAAAGTTGAGGTTAGTAACGTGGAATTGAATGTTGAAGTAAGACTTGTTCTTGATATTTCTATCTCCCTGGTGTTGTTCATTGTCTTGGTGAGGGAGAGTGTTAAAGCACGAAGGGTGATGTCGTGCAATGTTTTGTGAGTGAGTGTTAATGCACGAAGGGTGATGTCGTGCAATGTTATGAGAGAAAGTTAATGCACGAAGGATGATTCCATGCCGTTTCTATTATTTCTTATGGTGAGGTTGAGAGTAAAAGCACGAAGGGTGATGCCGTGCACTTTCTGTTACTGTGTTTACTTGTTTCTTTCTGTTTAAGATGTATTGATTGATCATGTTCTCATTCCTGTTGTGATTCTTTGCAATGTAATCCCCTCACCATGTCCCCTTCCAAATATTTCTTGCCTTGCTTCTTTAATTGTTGTTATTGTTGTATATATTGATATATATTGGACAGGTTTATTTGTAGATGTCGTGTCCTAGCCTCGTCACTACTTCGCCGATGTTAGACTCGATACTTACTAGTACATGGGGTCGGTTGTACTAATACTGCATTCTGCACTTTCTGTGCAGATTTTGGTACCGGCTCGGGTTGATCGAGATTTTAGCTATTGGACCCGCTATCCGGAGACTCAAGGTAGATATGTCGGCATTCACATACCTTGAAGTCCCCGTCTATCTTTTCTGTTTTACTGTTTCTTTCATTCAAACAGATGTATTCCTTCAGACACCTTACTTGTAGCTAAATCTTAGTAGTTCGTGAATTGTGACTCCAGATCCGGGTGGTAGTAATTAATGTAGTTTTTTATATTATTCCGCACTCATTACATTTCATCTTAGCTAATTTGCTGTTATTTATTAAATGGAAAAATGATTGGTTTAATGATTCTCTAACGTTGGCTTGCCTAGCAAGTGAAATATTAGACGCCATCACGGTCCCGACGGTGGGAATTCCAGGTCGTGACAAGTTGGTATCAGAGCACTAGGTTACCTAGGTCTCACGATTCAAGAGCGAGCTTAGTAGAGTTTGGAGGATCGGTACGGAGACGTCTGTGCTTATCTTCCAGAGGCTATGAAGTTTAGGAATAAATTTCACTTCTATTCTTCTCTGTCATGCGATTTTGTTTTCTCAATACTGATTGAACTCTTCTACTCTTATTCTCTCGTAGATGGCAAAAACACGTACCGCTTCCTCAGCTGAGAAGCAGTCAGAGCCCCCAGTGGTAGCTCCTACGATGGGCAGAGGTCGAGGCCGTGGACGAGGCAGGGGAAGGGCTCAGCCCACAGCTCATGCAGCAGTACCAGCAGTGGAGCCTAAGGTAGAGTTAGGCGAGGAGGTTCCAACCCAGACTATTCCTGCCGGACCAGCTCAGGTTCCGGAGGGGTTCATTGCAGTACTTCAGGATGCTTTGGTCCATTTGGTGGGCCTTATGGAGAGTGTGGCCCAAACTGGCGCATTTCCCATGGCACCAGCCGTCTCTCAGGCTGGAGGAGGAGCTCAGACTCCTACTACTCCCGCTCAGGAGCAGATAGCTCCCCAGTATCAGGCTCCAGCAGCTCATCCAGTCAGAGTAGTTCAGCCGGTTGTTGTGGCACAGGCCGAAGATGGGCAAGCTATGTCTTTTGAGGCTTTATGGAGATTGGACAAGTTCACCAAGCTCTTTCCAATTCACTTCAGTGGTGCTCCTTAAGAGGATCCCCAGGAATATCTCGACATGTGTCCCGAGGTTCTACGAAACATGGGTATAATCGATACCAATGGCATCGATTATCCTCCTGACCATTCCTCCCATATGTCACATGTCTAAAATGACTCATTTATTTAAATCTCAGAATCATGAACATGATCCCTACATTATCAATGCCTATTAGGCAACTTTATGCCTCATGTGTCGAATCAATGATGTCATCACAATGATTAACCATGTCAGCACTATTGGTAGTAACCTTCATGTCTCTTAGGATATAACCTCCTGAAATACCGTGCTCGGCACATTGATGGATTCTTGAATAATTTTAGCCCAATCTCGAACCTCGTTGTTCCTATTTTTAGTAAACCTATGGGGGTTAAAGGTTCAAATATGTCAAAGAAAAAGCATCATTCCGTGATCAAATATATTGGATAGAAAAGTTTATGGTCATATTCATGATAGCACATCTTAGAGTAATTGTTATAGGTAAAGGTTTAGTTTGGGTGTTCGGTGTAGAGATTTAGAATTGAAGAAAGTGAACGGGTTATTCTAAAGGTGTTCTCTATGAATATGTTATGTGAATTGCTAATAAAGGTAAAGTATGTATAATTACAATAGGCCTTATGAAATCTTGAAGGAAATAGGCTAAACTATGAGTAGGATGTTTCCCTATTATTGTTTTCTGTGTACCCGGTGTTTCATGTGTCTATGTCTAAGAAGGTGAAGTTAATGGATAATTGGATTATGAGGAGAAACTATTTACTATCCTTGTTAGATAAGTCCGGAAGTTAAGATTGCCTCTGTCAAGTGCTATGGCTAAGTCTGTGAGTTGAGGAGATCACCTCGTAGGCTGAAAATATTGAGGAAAGGAAATATTCTCACTTGTTTGTAGAGCCAAATGATTGTGGTTCAAAAACGTACCTTCTATGCATTATGGTTTAAATGTGTACATTTCATGTCAAAATACCACTTTTGTTAATATAATTCCCTAATGTTGAGATCGGTGTTGTTGATATATTTTATGATGCGTTGTTGAGTAATGGATATATTGTTAGGATTGATTTCTACGATTCGCTGACAGGTGGATAGGCCCAGTTACATGGGAAACTATGTCAAAATTTTTAAGAATTTGTAAAGATACGCAAATCTTAAGGTCCATAAGTAAGTTGGAATTTTGGAAATGATGTATAAGAACGATATAGTTATAAGTGCCTATGTATAATAGTTGGAGGTAAAATGATGGTAACTCTATTCTTAGAAGGGACTTGTAAAACATTCGAGGATGAATTTTCTTAAGTGGGTGAGAATGTAACATCCCGGAAAATTTTGAAGTACTTAAGCGCTATTAAGAAAGTTGATGTGTGCAATTATTTTATGTACAGACAAGGACTATTATATGAATAATATCAATTGATCAAATATATATATGAGATGCATTAATAATGGTTTATGGTCTAAGAAGAGACCCAAGGCTAAGTCAAGTTGAACATTTTATGATGGGATAAAGTTTCAAGTGAGTTTGCACAAGACCTAACTTCAAACGATCATAAAAAGAAAGGTCTATGTGTCTAGTTTCTAACTCTTCAAACCGTTCATCATTTGGACATTATTATAAGAAGTTATGACCAAATTACCAAAGGCTGGCCGAATGCGATTCTGCGACCATTATGCGATCGCAGAAGTGGTTATGCGACCGCAAACTGGTCGCAGAATGGATCAGTACAGCCCAGGTTTTGGCACCAATTTTGCGGTGCATTTTGCGATACACATAGCCATTCTGTAGTCCATTATGCTACCGCAGACCTGATTTCGGATGGTTAATTTTTTAATTTTCATAACCCCACCCCATTTTGATAAATAGGCTTTTGGGCTTATTTTGGGGCAATCATCTGAGGATTTTTAGAGAGAAGTGAGAGTGTTCTAGAGAGAGAAAGTAGATGAAGTATTTTGTTCATCAAGATCTTGCATAAACTTTGAAATCCAACAAGGAAATTTCACAAGATCTTCATCTTAGAGGTAAGAATCAAACCCCTAGCCTTAAATTTCGAGTTTGGGGTAAAAGATGGGTGATTAGGAGTATGATTCTTGGGTGTAAGAATATTATTAATTAATGCTTGTACTAATAAGGTTTGTGGGAATATTGTTGAGCTCAAATAAGTAAATATTGGGTTGTGGAGTGAAGGAAATCTTGTAGAAGAACCTTGTAGTTAAATTTGCACACCTAGTGTTTGATAAAATGCTCAAATGAGCTGAGACCATGAATATCTTCCTAATAATGGTTCAATTTTTGTTATGTCTCAAAATAGATTGGGATTGCTAGAATTTTTGGCACGTTGTAGTAATTTAAGAAAAGCTCAAAGCAAGGTATGTTGGCTAAACTACTCTCTTGGAATTGAATTCAATGATGTTCTCATAAGTTTCAAGTATGGTTGTCTCAAGTTCCTTATTTTATGTTCCGAGTTGTGCCCAATAAATTTGACTGTCCTGAATAAGAAAAGTGTCGAGAATTAAGTATTCAAAACGTGTTCCGAATCTTCCTAACACATTATGTTATCCTTTGGGAATGTGTTGCAGAATGATATGGGTATTAAAATGCTATGTCTTTGAGTTGTGTTTCAAATGAAGGATATGATTCCAAATTATGTGAGAAAACTCAATATGCTTAAGACTCTTAATTGCTCATATATGTACCTAAAGTCTTGATTGGAAATGTCTTACTGTTGATAACCTATAAAGATGGTTTGAAGTGAAATAAGTGAATTGGGATATAAAGTGTGGTCAATGCGCAAAAAGTGAAAGTTATACTTGTGGCTAATGGCGCCAACGAAATTAAAAAATGTGAAAGAAGTATAAAATGCGATGATTCATATAAGTGAAAGTTATACTTGTGGCCAATGGTGTCAATGAAATAAAATGATGTGAGAAAGGTTATGAAATGAACCTTGATTCAACTATTTCGAATTGACTTGAAAAATAGAATTGCCTTAAAGCTTATAAGCTCAAGTCATGCCTATATGTGGCTGTTTTAACTGATGCTATGATTTGTGAGTATTTTTAATGTGTTTTGCATTCTTACATATTCGTGAGTGGAAATTGTGTATTGCCCTTCTTGGGGGGAAATATGTCAAGAATAAATGATGTGTTATTTGTTGATGATTTTAATTTACGCATCAATTGCCAATTATTTTACTCCATTTCTCGGAAAGAAATCTATTGTGCTTAAATTCTTCATTTCTAATGAACTTAAAGTTGTGATTTCCGGAATATTATATGTATGTTGATATTTATGATTATGATACATGATCGGGAAGAAATGAAAGTGTGGAATAACAAATATGGCCACCGTACCTTGAATAAAGAATCTTGTGAATGGTCAAAAGAGCCAAGAAAATATTGTTGTTGTTATTGGTTGAAAATACTAGTGGAAATTTATACAATGTGGAAGATGATGAGGTAAATACATTTGCACCTATGTTATTTTTGTGAATTATTCTCCTTATTTGGGATGAGATTGATGTGATAAAATTATTCCTCTTATTTGGGATGAGGTTGATGTGATAAAATTATTCCCTTTAATTGGGATAAGATTGACTGATATAAAAGGGTTGATGTCTCGAATAAGACAACCCAGCCGATCGGGTCGTGATCGGACACCATGTCACACACATGGTGGTGATTGTGCTGGAAATTATAATTGAAATTGTGATTGTGGTTGATGTCATCAAATAAGACAACCTAATCGATCAGGTCGTGATCGGACACCGTGCTAGATTCACGGTGGTATATTTGCACAAAGATTGTGATTGAGATTATGGTTGATGTCTTCAAATAAGATGGCATAGCCGATCGGGTCGTTATCGGACTCCGTGCTAAAAGTACGGTGGTATTGGTATTGATAGTGATTGTGGTTGATGTCTCTAATGAGATAGCCTAGCTGATCGGGTCGTGATCGGACTCCGTGCTAAAAGTACGGTGGTATTGGTATTGTGAATATTGGTATTGTAAAAGGTGAAATTGTAAACGGTGCTAAAGATCTCCCAACAAAAAATAATATTATCATCATATTTTGATTATCACTTCACAATTTTATCTTCATATTTTAGAAATTATTATGTTTTAACTTGGCATTTGAATATCATTGATTGTTGATCGTTGTTTTCACAGTTTTCCCTTTCTTACATTGGCATTCTATTTTGAAAGAGGACAGTTAGCTTTACATATTAGTACTATTCCAGATGTACTAGCATCCCTTTTGCCGGGGGCGCTGCATCTTCAATGGATGCAGGTGATTCAGTAACGGGTAACTTTGGCCCTCGTTAGCAGTTACTCCCTATTCAGCAGGTTTTGGTGAGCCCTACTCTATTCTGGGCCCGATGTCACTTTATGTTACACTTTGTGTCTTGAGGTATAGCCGGGTCCTTGTTGCTGGCACTTCCATACTATTCCTCTGTCATATTTAGAGGCTCCGTAGACAATTTGTGGGTGGTGTATGATGTTGGGAAATGAACTAGAAATGTTGCTATTTGGCAAACATGTTTTTCATTATATCTATAAACTTGTAATACTTTGGAAATTATGAATGGAGTTTGTAATGGATTTTCAATCAAGCGCGATGACCAATTGTGCGAATCAATGGTTCCTCTCGTACTAGGTTGAATTACTATTGCGACACTATCATCAGTAGGGTAAAACTAACCTGTCTTACGATGGTCTAAACCCTGATCACGTTCCCAATTGGTGGGTGAACAATCCAATATTTGGTTAATTATGCTTCACAATGATAAGAAGAGACGACATCGAAGGATAAAAAAGCAATGTCTCTATGAATGCTTGGTTGCCATAAGCCAGTTATCCTTGTGGTAACTTTTCTGACACCTATAGCTTCGAATTTCGAAGGTCTAAAGGATTGTTAGGCCACGCTTTCACGGTTCCTATTTGTATTTTACCCTTCTATTCCACACGAGATTTATGTTCTCAGTAAGCACATCTTAGGACACATGCGTTATCTTTTAACAGATGTGTCGCCCAAGCCAAACTCCCCACCTAACAATGTCTTCCGCCCGGAACGGCTTGCAAGCAAGCCTTGGGTCCAAAAGGAGAGGCAGTGCCCCGATTCTCAAGTCATTTCAAAAAGTCAGACTAGAGTCAAGCTTAATAGGGTCTTCTTTCCCTGCTGATTCTGCCAATCCCGTTCCCTTGGCTGTGATTTTGCTGGATAGTAGACAAGGATAGTGGGAATCTCGTTAATCCATTCATGTGCGTCACTAATTTGATGACGAGACATTTGGCTACCTTAAGAGAGTCATAGTTACTCCCGTCGTTTACCCGCGCTTGGTTGAATTTCTTCACTTTGACATTTAGAGCATTGGCAGAAACCACATTGCATAAATATCCGCCGGGACCATCGCAATGCTTTGTTTTAAATAAACAGTCAGATTCCCCTTGTCCGTACTAGTTCTAAGTTGGTTGTTCGACGCCCGGGGAAGGCCCCCGAAGGAGCCGTTCCCATTCCGTTCCCCGGTTGGCACGTGGTGACCCGCTCTCGCCGCAGGAGCAGATCGAGCAGTCCACCGACAGCTGATGTGTTCACGACTGGGACCCCTGTCCCCAACCCTTAGAGACAATCCTTTTTCCGAAGTTATGGATCTATTTTGTCGACTTCCCTTGCCTATATTATTCCATCGACCAGAGGATGTTCACCTTNGATGACGAGGCATTTGGCTACCTTAAGAGAGTCATAGTTACTCCCGTCGTTTACCCGCGCTTGGTTGAATTTCTTCACTTTGACATTTAGAGCATTGGCAGAAACCACATTGCATAAATATCCGCCGGGACCATCGCAATGCTTTGTTTTAAATAAACAGTCAGATTCCCCTTGTCCGTACTAGTTCTAAGTTGGTTGTTCGACGCCCGGGGAAGGCCCCCGAAGGAGCCGTTCCCATTCCGTTCCCCGGTTGGCACGTGGTGACCCGCTCTCGCCGCAGGAGCAGATCGAGCAGTCCACCGACAGCTGATGTGTTCACGACTGGGACCCCTGTCCCCAACCCTTAGAGACAATCCTTTTTCCGAAGTTATGGATCTATTTTGTCGACTTCCCTTGCCTATATTATTCCATCGACCAGAGGATGTTCACCTTGGAGACCTGATGCGGTTATGATACGACCGGGCATGGATGACACTCGGTCCTCCAAATGTTCAAGGGCCACCGGGGGCGCACCGGACACCACGCGACGTGCGGTGCTCTTCCAGCTGCTGGACCCTACCTTCGCCTAAGTAATTTCCAGGGTGAGCAGGCTGTTAAACAGAAAAGATAACTCTTTCCGAGGCCCCCACCAACGTCGTCGGACTTCCTAACATTGCTGTCAACCGCCACGCCCTAGTTTAGGAATTTTAACCTGATTCCCTTTCGAAGTACGCGCAAAACGCGCTATCTGTCAGGGTTCCCCTAACCCTTAGGATCGACTAACCCATGTGCAAGTGATGTTCACATGGAACCTTTCCCCTCTTCGGCTGTCAAAGTTCTCATTTGAATATTTGCTACTACCACTAAGATCTGCACTGAAGGCTGCTCCGCCCAGACTCACGCCTAAGGTTTTACAGCGACCGCCGCGCCCTCCTACTCATCGAGGCTTCGAACTTGACCCGACGTCCAGGTGTAGGTCATGCGCTTAAGCGCCATTCATTTTTGGAGCTAGTTGATTCAGTAGGTGAGTTGTTACACTCTCCTTAGCGGATTTTGACTTCCATGACCACCATCCTGCTGTCTTAATCGACCTACATCCTTTGTGGGATCTAGGTTAGCTCGCAGTTTGGCACTGTAACCTGACTTCCGGTTCATCCCGCATCGCTAGTTCTTCTTACCAAAAATGGCCCACTTGGAGCTCTTGATTTTGTGGTGTGGCTCAACAAAGCAGTCGCACCGTCCTACCTATTTAAAGTTTGAGAATAGGTCGAGGGCATTGCGGCCCCCATGCCTCTAAATATTGGCTTTACCCGATAGAACTCGCACGCGAGCTCCAGGTATCCTAAGGGATACTTTGGAGGGAACCAGCTACTAGACGGTTCGATTAGTCTTTCGCCCCTATACCCAAGTCAGACGAACAATTTGCATGTCAGTATCGCTGCGGGCCTCTACCAGAGTTTCCTCTAGCTTCGCCCCGCTCAGGCATAGTTCACAAGAAGATCAAGGTCGGTGAAGAAGCCCGCACGAAGAAGGTGCCACAAGTTAAAGGCATAGACACAACCCACAACAACCACACGACATTCGATATGTACTGAGCTTAGCCCCGTGCACATGGCACCTTGCGGCACCATGCACACGACGCTCCATCATTCCGTTGCCAAAAACCAGATGCTGCCATGAGCAATGCCAGTACCAGGCAGGGCGTGGATGATGTCAGACGCGGCTATGGCACAATGTCAGATGCGGCCATGGCACGATACCGGACGTGGTAGGTCTTGGCCATGGCACCATGCAGGACATGGCAAGATATGGGATGAGGGATTACATGGCCATGGCATGACATCAGACGTGGCAGGGCATGACCATGGCCTGACGTCAGACGCGGCCATGGAACGATGTCGGACATGGCCATAGCACGACATCGGGCATGGCAGGGCGTGCCCATGGCCCGATGTCAGATGTGGCCATGGAATGATGTCGATCGCGGCCATGGCACGATGTCGGTTGCGGCCATGGAATGACATCAGACGATGTCGAACGTGGCCATGGAACGACGTCGGGGGTGGCAGGGCATGGCCATTGCCCGACGTCGGTCGTGGCAGGCTATGTCCATGGCCCGATGTCGGACATGGCCATGGCATGAGGCAGGATATGGTGTGGCAGGGAGTGGTCATGGCCCGATGTCGGACGCGGCCATGGCATGATGTCGGATGTGGAAGGTGATAAGTGCGAATTTTGAATACTTATTAGCGCCTTTTAGCTTTCGTTTTAATCCAAAAGTGTCTAATTATATTTCCAAAAACTGATGACAAATGCTTACTTGCTGGAGTATTGGAAAATGAGCCACTACGATGAAATCCAACTCAAGGAGGAGTGATATGAACAAGGACAAAAATCCAGCATAGACGCTCAAGTGCGGACCGCAGATTTTTATTTGCGGCCGCAGAATGTGAAGGGAATTCAACAGAGCCCTAGTGCAAAATGCGGTCCGCACAATTATTGTGCCGCTGCAGAAGCTACGTAAGAGCCAAAGTTCAGAGAGTTTCATTTCAAGCTCAAGAAGAAATGCGGATCGCACAACAATTGTGCGGCCGCAGAAACAGCTATGCGACCGCACTCAGGAAATATGCAGTCCGCAGAAGAGCCCAGTGCGGCCGCACCCAGAATTGAGTGGACCGCAGAACATGAGAGATGCGGCCGCAATCCAGAATTGTGCGGCCGCAGAGTCAACTCCTATCAAGATCTGAAGAGAAGTGCGGACCTCACATATAATTGTGCGGCCGCAGAACCTCCAAAAGGCCATTTGTTTTCCGAAAATTCCAGCTTTGTATAAATAGATTACTTTCATGAAATTAGGTCAAGTTTTGAATATTGAAAGTCATGTAACCAATTTTACTTGCCTCTTTAGGCAACTTTAGCTTACTTTGGTGATTTAACTTTTTATTTTTATCTTTTAATCTTGTAATATGAGTTTTATCATCCTTTCTTCTCTATTTTCCTCTATTCCTATTATGAGTAGAGAACCTAATGGATGTTTGATTTATGGCTTGTTTATGGTTGGGTATTTATTATTTAACCTTGTTCTTGCCTTTAATTGTAGAATTAATGGTTGCAAACATTAGTTTATGCCTATTTGACTTGGTCCCTACTTGAGAAAGAGAGACTTAGTCTAGGAAAATTTGGCTAACAAGAATTTGGGATAAAATCAATAGATTGATAGTCCCAATTAAAGGGTTGAACCTCTATAGTAAAACCCGACTTGAGCATTTTATCATCTGTTTTGTTTAATACCCATTTGGACTTGAGAAATCCAAATTGGGCTAAATCACTTTCTTACCGAGAGGTATCGAGTGGGTATTTGATTGTTGATTGCTATAATACACCTTGACCAACAAAACAAGTTTTAAAGTTTACAACCCGTTGGGCAAACGCCTAGGTGAAGGTCATACCCCTAGGACTTTTTATATATTTGAAAACCATCTAAAAACAATATTCTCTACTTTTATATCTTTACAATTGTAATCCTTAACATAATTTTAGAAGTAAAAAACAAAATCATATTACTGGAAGTGCAACCAAGATACGTCACATGCTTTATCCAAATATATACCACTAATCCCATCTCAGCTCCCTGTGGATTCGATCCCGACTCCTTATTGGGTATTATTATTATTGCTATCGACCATTTCATAATCCCGAATAGAGGTGTAACTTGGACGAGATCAATTTTTGACGCCGTTGCCGGGGAGCATAAAAATGGATTTAGCTATATATTCGCCTTTGTGTGTGAATTGTCTTCTTTTCCTTTCGTGTTACTAATATTTTTGGTGAAACAATTGTAGGTGAAGCAATAGTTCTCAACAACAATGATCCTCTCGGAAACATGCCTTTGGGGGATGTGGACGTGGAAGATGATCAAGTTGAAGAGGTTCCTCTTGAACCTCAAGCAAATAGACGAGGTCGACCTCCTCAAGACAACGTTCTCGTTCCACCCCCAAATCCACCAAGAGCGGCTCCACACCGGGTGTTGCCAAATGAAGGGTATGCAAGTGCCATAGTCCCGCCCCAAATTAGAGAGGGCAACTTTCAAATCACAAGTGTTATTCTCACATTGCTAGACCAACATGGATTCTTCACCGGGGCTCCGAATCAAAATGCGTACAAACACTTGAAAGGGTTTGTGGACACTTGCTGGGGGATTAAACAAACAAACGTCTCCGAGGATGCTTTAAGGTTGGGTCTATTTCCTTTCTCTCTACGGGGGAAAGCCTTGGATTGGTTAGAAAGGTTACCAAACCATTCCATCCATACATGGGATGAATTGGCGAAGAAATTTATTTCCAAGTTCTTTTCTCCCGAGCATATGGCTACTCTTAGAGACGAGATTCTAGCATTCAAACAAGAACTCAATGAGTCATTGCATGAAATATGGGAGAGGTACCGAACTATGGTGAAAGAGTGCCAAACAATGACATGACGGAGGCTATGATGTAACAAACTTTCTATAGGGGGATCAATACTACCAATCAATGCGTGGTCAACCAACTTGTCGGTGCAAATTTTATGACAACGCCATATGCGGAAGCATGTGAGATCTTAGATGAAATGGTGGATACTTCATCGGCATGGCAAAGTAGAGAAAATGTTCCTCAAGGTGATCCAAACGTGATTCACCTACATAAAGAATTGCATGATCATGGGCAAGCAATTGCCGAGTTGACCACCGCAATGAATCAATTAGCTAAGGCTCAACTTCAACAAGTGCAAGATCCTAAGCAAGTCAATGCAATGGAGGGAGTTAATAAGATGGTAAATAGGAGAAGGCAAAATGGTGCTCAAGTGCAAAACCGTGCGGAACATTATGTGCAAGAAAATAGTGGGTTTGATCAAGATGAATCTTACAATGACCAAGAGGAGGAAATAAAGTATGGGAACAACTTCCAAGGGGAAATAAACAACACTCAAGGCCCGAATCAACAACAATAGCGACCTCATCGTAATCAAGGGAATTGGAACAATCAAAACAACCAAGAGAATTGGAACAATCAAAACAATCAAGGAAATTGGAATGGTCAAAATAACCAAGGCAATTGGAGTGGAAATAGTCAAGCATATTAG
>AWOL01S0003890.1:274665-344923 GCA_000715115.1 Nicotiana otophora | reverse complement strand
GGGTGGAACAATAACTAAGGAAATCAAGGGTCGGGCTTTCAAAGGCCCCCGATATATCAACAACCGAGCAACCCGCCTCCTTATCCTTCCAATGGTCCAAGCTCTTCCAACAGTGAGATGGGACGAATTGACAACATATTCAAACAAATGATGGGGAAGAATGCCGACTATGATGCCCAACTAGCCTCTCACAACACTTCAATTCGCAATTTGGAAGTTTAATTGTGGCGAATCTCGCAAGCTTTAAACACCCGTCCTAAGGGGGCACTACCAAGTGACACAGTGGTGAACCCAAAGGGTAGGAACAACACAGGATATTCCATGACTATTACTACAAGAAGTGGAAAAGGTGGGGATGCACCCACCTCAAGTCAAAGGAAAATTATGGATGATGAGCAAGTGGTACAAGAAGATGAGATCCTGAACAATGTGGTGCAAGCAAATGATGAAGTAAGAATTGATATTGATGACAGTGTGGAGGAGAGTCAAGAGGAAGTGAACCCATCTAGGGAGCACATTGTTGACATACCGGTACCGGTAGTGCCAAAGGCTAAGACACCAATGTCAAGGCCTGCTCCTCCATGTCCTCAAAGGCTTGCCAAGCAAAATGGCGAGAATCAATTCAAAAAGTTCATTGACATGATGAAGAGTCTATCTATTAATGTGCCATTGGTTGAGGCTTTGGATAAAATGCCTGGTTATGCAAAGTTCTTGAAGGACTTGGTGACAAAGAAGCGGTCGATGAATTGTGAAACTATAAAGAGGACTCATCAAGTGAGTTCAATTGCGCACTCAATGGCTCCTAAATTGGAAGATCCCGGCACTTTCACAATCCCTTGTACCATTGGAAGTGCCGACTTTGCTAAATCTCTTTGTGATCTTAGAGCAAGTGTCAATTTGATGCCCTATTCGGTTTTCAAGACTTTGGGAATTGGGCAACCAAAGACCCATATCTATGAGATTACAAATGGCGGATCATATCATGAAGAGACCATTGGATATAATTGATGATGTGTTAGTTCGTGTTGATAAATTTATTCTCCCGATGGATTTTGTGATTCTTGATTGTGAAGTGGACTATGAGGTGCTAATTATTCTGGGTAGACCTTTCCTTGCTACGGGGTAGGCTCTTGTTGATGTGGAAGCTGGTGAACTCACTTTTCGGGTGGGTGATGAAACGGCGGTGTTCCACATGTGCAAATCTATGAGGCAACTGAATAGCAATGAAGTGTGTTCGTTTGTGGACTTAGTGACCGATGTGATAATTGATGATACTAGTGCCACGATGAATGTTGATGATACTTTGGAGGTCATTTTGCTTAACCTTGATGATGACGAGACGGATGGCTATGTGGAATGCATGAACTCATTACAAGGAATGGGGTCGTACAGTTATGAACCCCGCAAATTGTCCTTGGATCTTGAAAATCGGAAGACTCCTCCAACAATGCCCTCAATCGAGGAGCCTCCCACTTTGGACTTAAAGCCATTGCCTCCGCATCTCAGGTATGATTTCCTTGGCCCTTGTTCTACTTTACCGGTTATTGTTTCCTCTTGTTTAACTAACGTGAAGGTAGACTCCACATTGGCGGTGCTACAAAAGAGGAAGAAAGCTATTTGATGGACATTGGCGGATATTCGGGGAATAAGCCCCATATTTTACATGCACAAGATTAATTTGGAGGAAGATTCCAAATCCTCCATTGAACATCAAAGGAGGCTAAATGAAACAATGCAAGAGGTGGTCAAAAAGAAGATCATCAAGTGGTTAGATGCAGGGGTTATTTACCCCATTTCCGATAGTTCGTGGACCTCTCCGGTGCAATGTGTCCCAAAGAAAGAGGGCATGACGGTGGTTACCAATGACAAGAACAAGTTGATTCCTACAAGAACGGTGACCGGGTGGAGAGTGTGTATGGACTATCGCAAGCTCAACAAAGTCACAAGGAGGGATCATTTACCACTTCCCTTCCTAGATCAAATGCTTGATAGGTTGGCCGGACGTGCTTTCTATTGTTTCCTTGATGGGTATTCTGGCTACAATAAAATTCTTATTACTCCGGAGGATCAAGAGAAGACTATTTTCACATGTCCTTATGGTACTTTCGCATTCGCACGGATGCCATTTGGGTTATGCAATGCACCGACGACGTTTCAAAGGTGTATGATGGCTATCGTCACAGACATGGTGGAGGATTGCTTTGAAGTCTTCATGGATGACTTTTCGGTGGTCGAGAATTCTTTTGATGATTGCTTGAAGAATTTGGATATGGTCTTGGCAAGATGTGAAAAGACGAACTTGGTGTTGAATTGGGAGAAATGTCATTTCATGGTTGAGGAAGGCATTGTCCTTGGCCACAAAATTTCAAAGAATGGCATTGAGGTCGACAAGGCTAAAATAAAGGTGATTTCTAAACTTCCACCTCCAACATCCGTGAAGGGAGTGAGGAGTTTCTTGGGTCATGCGGGGTTCTACCGGTATTGCATCAAGGCTTTTTCCAAAGTGGTGAAGCCCTTGTGTAAGCTTTTGGAGAAAGATGCCAAATTCCATTTCAATGCGGATTTCATGAAGGCATTTGAATTGCTCAAGTTCAAATTGACAACTACTCCAATTATCACCGCCCCGAATTGGAGCTTGCCTTTTGAGTTCATATGTGACGCTAGTGATGTGGTGGTCGGAGCAGTTTTGGGGCAACGTGTCAATAAGATCTTTCATCCGATCTACTATGCTAATAAGACCATGAATGATGCCCAAGTCAATTACATTGTGACCTAAAAAGAGCTCCTTGCTATTTGTTTTGCTATGGAGATGTTTTGCCCGTACTTGATGGGTACAAAGGTAATTGTCCACACGGATCATGTGGTACTTAGGTACCTTATGAGCAAGAAAGATTCAAAGGCTCGGTTAATGAGATGGGTGCTTTTATTGCAAGAGTTCGATCTAGATATCCAAGACCGCAAATGCAGTGAAAACCAAGTGGCGAACCACTTGTCTCACTTAGAGGAGGAGGGGAGGCCAAATGACGGCCTTGAAATCAATAGCTCCTTCCCCGTCGAGCAACTTCTAGCCATTTCAATGACCGAGATGCCATGGTTTGCTGATTTAGCAAATTATCTTGTGAGTGGTATTGTACCGGATGAGTTCTCTTCAAACCAAAGGAAGAAGCTCAAACGGGATTGCCTAGACTATTATTGGGATAAACTGTACCTCTTCCGGATTTATACCGATGGCGTTATTAGAAGATGTGTGACAGAGGAGGAACAAATTGAAATTCTTGGGGCTTGTCATTCTTCACCCTATGGTGGTCACCATGGGGGAGCAAGAACGGCGGCCAAAGTATTGAGTTATGGATTCTATTGGCCTACTCTCTAAAAGGACACAAGTGATCTAATCAAGCGTTGTGATGAATGTCAAAGGGCCGGCGGGATTTCAAAGAAAAATGAGATGCCCCTCACCATCATCTTGGAAATTAATATTTTTGATGTGTGTGGGGTATTGATTTCATGGGACCGTTTGTAAGCTCTTGTGGGAATACCTACATTTTGGTAGCTGTGGATTATGTGTCAAAATGGGTTGAGGTCGTTGCTCTACCCAACAACGAAGCTAGAAGTGTGGTGGCATTTTTGAAAAAGAACATCTTGAAAAGGTTTGGTACTCCGCGGGCCATTATAAGCGATGGAGGTCACATTTTTGAAATAAATCTTTTGATACCTTTCTTAGAAAGTATGGTATCACTCACAAAGTCACGACCCCTATCACCCTCAAGCAATCGGACAAGTGGAAGTCTCCAACCGGGAGATCAAGAGTAGTTTGTCAAAAACAGTGAATGCCAACCGGATGGATTGGTCAAAGAAACGTGATGATGCTTTATGGGCTTATAGGACGGCTTATAAAACACCAATTGGGATGTCTCCATACCGGTTAGTATTTGGGAAAGCATGTCACCTTCCGGTGGAACTTGAGCACAAAGCCATGTAGGCTTTGAAGAAGCTAAATCTTGAGTAGGATGTCGCCTCCAACTTAAGGTTGGCACAACTGAATGAGTTAGATGAATTTCGGTACCATGCATATACAAGTTCATCCTTATACAAGGAGAAGATGAAGTACTTCCAGGACAAGTACATTCGGAACAAGGAGTTTAAAGAAGGTGATCTTGTGTTATTGTTCAATTCTCGGTTACGGATGTTTCCGGAAAAGTTGAAGTCTAAATGGAGTGGCCCGTTTGAAGTTTTGAGTGTGACACCCTTTGGTACATTGGACTTGAAGAATAAAAATGATGAAGTGTTTAGAGTCAATGGTCACCGGGTGAAGCACTATCTAGAAAAAGTTGGTGATGGCCACGTAGTGGCAGTGATTCATTTCAAGGGATTGATGGTAATCTACGTCGTGCCACGACGTTAAATCAGGCGCTTCTTGGGAGGCAACCCATGTTTCTTTTTCTTTTCCTTTTTCCTATATTTTAGATAAGTCTTGTTTTGTGCTAACTGGTTTTGAAGTGTGTTGGAGGAATGAGTGTGCTTTACAGGAACTGTACTCAGGAAACGTGGCTAAGTGTGAAAAAAGTGCGGACCGCACAATTTTGAAGGCCATAACAGAAAGGGATATGCGGCCGCCCAATTCTTGTTGCGGCCGCACATCTGGAGATCAGAAATTGAAAACTCTTTGAAGTTGTGCATGTCAGAGAAAGGGCCAAAGTGCGACCACACCAGGAAATGTATAGTGCGCACAAACATTTGCAGCTGCACTCAAAAATGTGCGGACCACTGATCATCAAAAGAGTAATTTGTAACAGGTAAAGGAGTGTGGACCTCACACAAAATTGTGCGGCCGCACTCATCTATTGTGTCCTTGCCTTAACTGGCCAACTATAAATAATTCCTCCTCACCACTATTCGAACTTCACAAACATTGAACATTTGACACTAGGGCAAGCACAGTGCACTCAATTGATTCAAGCATATCACTCTCATTTCATCATCTTTGATTCTTCCTTGCATCACTACATTACTGGTATGTTCAATTCATCTTAAAATTTTTCAATTTGCTTAATTTTATTCATAATTAGTTTAGTTATTTTTATCCCTAATGTCAAAATTCATCATCACGTGAGCTTAGAATTGTATGGGTAACTTCTTATTTGCTAATTGGGGGATGGGTAAACTGTGTATCATGTATAAATTGCCAATACCATGTCTAAATTGTGCATGAATTGAAAAACCCTAAGTGATTGCCGTTTGTTTTTGAATTGTGCGGTCACACAAGAAATTGTGCGGTCCGCAGATCATTAGGCTAAGGAAAATATTTTGCAATGATTGTGCGGGCCGCACTCAAAATTGTGCGGTCTGCAAAAATTTAATTGCGGCCGCAGAAAAGTGTGTGCGGCCGCAGATCGATCAATTTTCTGACTTTAGAGAGTTATCATTTTAGAGCTTGCAATTCTGTGGCCACACTCAAGATTGTGCGAACAGCACTTCAATTGTGCGGTCGCACTTAAACTTGTGCGGATCGCAGAACCATCAGTGCGGCCGCACTTCCAAAATTGTGTGGTCCGCACAAGCCCATCTGCGGCCGCACCCAAAATGTGCGGACTACACTTCCCCCAACCCACATACTATTTATCTACAACGTGTCTGATACTTTGGATTTGAACTATAGCTGATTCCTGTTGCTATGTATTGCAGATAATGGTTAAATCATGAGGACGAGGTGATACATCCAATGGGAGGGGTGAACCCTCCCGAGGCCGAGGCAGGGGTACCCTACCACGCTCTATGCAAAAAGTGATATCTAAAAAGGCAATTGCAGGGCAAGGTAGGGCTGCAGATCACGCTGAGTCAAGTTCATACATCCTGTCTAGGGAAGCATCAGAGGGCCACTTTGTGGAAGAACTACCTGATGCCTAATCTCAGCCACAACAATTTCCAGGGAGATACCAGCTTCGAAATGAGCCTTCCACCTCAGCAAGCACTTTTGAGGGTTCGGATACTGACAGTCAGGGTTCAGAACCCTAATCTACTCATGCCCCGATCGCACCAGTCACAGTTGATGATGATGATGATATTCCGGATGACGGTTGAGGGGGTGATACAAGAGTTGTCGGCCTCGAGAGGTCGAAAAAGAAGGAAATTTGGGAAGACAGATTCGTGAGCCTGACCACTTTCACTAGGTTCTGAGAGTGATGGCCTCAGAGATCGCTCACACTTGAGCATCAATTTCTTTTGGAATACTTGGATAGGTACAATCCAAATGTTGCAAAATATATTTGGGAGAGAAAAGGGTGGACACAGTTCACTAAAAGGGTGGTGGATGCCAAAGAGCACTTAGTCCGGGAGTTCTACGCCAATGTGGTGCACATCAAGATGGGGACTAAGGTGACTAAGGTGAGGAACTTGAAAGTACGATTTGATCAGAGCAACCCAAACACTTATTTGGGGCTCGAGGATATGGAGCTGGTGCAGTATTTAGAGAAGTTCGCAATGGGTAATGCAGCTCGCCCTTGGCTAGCTGAGATACTAGCAGTTCCAGGACCACCACCACTATGGATCATAACAGGGGTTCCCATTCAGCGGAACATCCTCAACTTTGAAGCAAAAGGGTGGCAAACATTTATGTGCAGTCGCATCGACCCAAGCCGGAATGAAAACAATCTCCCAATCCCTCGGGTAATCCTAGTTGCTTCCATCATGGCCGGGTACCCAATCAATGTGGGTGCCATCATGTCGGCCAACATGTCTATGGTTGTCAGGCAGGGTGAAAGCTCCTATCCATATCCCAACACTATTACGGAGTATCTCACGGATGCGGGGGTGGGCTAAGAAGCCCTTCTCCTGGTACTCTCTAAAGGACCCAAGGAACTCGAAAAACAAGGGTAGGTCGACTACTACCGTAGGCCAGTCTGATGAGCCGTCGGTGGTAGTTGTAGATTTAGCTGCCATGCCTTCTACAGTAGCCATGCCTTCCACAGCAGCCGGGCCTTCCACCAATACAGCTTCCATACCTCCACCTCCATCTTCAGGGGCATCAGTATTAGTGCCTTCCTCATCTACTTATCCACTCTCTACGCTGCAATTCTCCCAGACACTGGCGAGTCTCAACAACTAGATGCAGACAACTACTGCAAAGCCGTCTGACCTATCCAGTGCTGTTGCAGCTCATACTTCTACCCCAACACCCCAGATTCCTCTGTCAGTGGAGGAAACTTTGAAGAAAATATTGGAGAATCAGAAGACCATCATCGACACCTTGGTGGCACATGGGGGAGCAATTGAGGAGCTTGGGAAGCAGGTGAAGAAGATGAGGAAATCTTAGGCTTCGAGGAAATCAGTTGACAAATTGAGATGAGAGGTGACCAAGATAGCAGCCACTGGAGATCTTCCATTTGACTTACTGATGGAGACAGATCCATCAGTACCAGCAGACCTAGTAGTACCAGTGGCACCAGCTGGCAAGTCTGAGGAGCCAGACCTCGCTGCCCACACTGCTGAGGCAGTGCTACAGATGTTTACCAACCCAGTTACTCCCCGAGCGGAGGATGATGAGATCCAATTGGAGGATCCTGAGGGAGGTGATGCTTCTATGGATACTGAGACCACATAGGGAGTTCTCTCTACTCTTTACCTTCCTTATTTTTATTTTGTTAAGCATTGAGGACAATGCTTATTTTTATTCAGGGGGTGGAGTCTATTTTGATTTGACATTTGACATTGTCCTGTAATAACTGATAACATTCTCTTTTTATTTTTACTTTCATTAAGTATATATTCTTCTCTCTCTATTGATGTATATATTCTCTTTGCCTTTCTCAGTTTGTATAATCATTTATGCTTTCAGCAGTTTACTTCATAGCTTCTTTATTTTGTTTTCTCAGTAGTCAATGTTTAGTCGAATAGCTTCTTATTAACTTTAATAGTTTCTTTTTAATTTAGTAGTTTCCTTTCATGTTTAAGTGATCAATAAGCCTTTGGTTTTCTTAATGCTACGGTTCTTTTCAAAGGTGGTTTTTGTGTGAACCGGGTGACTCTTCCCAACGATGGATGGCGTGACAACCTTCTTAAGGGATTGAGTCCGTTTTTGATGTTTAGGTAAGAACAATAGTAATAATGATTAAGAGGACCTAATTGAGTCGAACTAGAAGAGTCAAGAATGTTTCACTTGATACCAACACACTTAACTACATGCTTATGATTAAAAACAAGTTCTTGGAAAGAAATAGCTCTAACTAGTGACCTTTTGACCCTTGTATTGACTTAAGCAATAATCAAGTGGTTTAGTTGAGCCATTAGTGATTTTCAATCTCGAATATGGTTGTTGTGGGCCCTCGAATCTATCCTCTTGAACAATCCAGTTGTGTGAGAGGTGAGATATTTTGTTGCAAGTCCAAGTACCCGTGTGAATGGTCTAGAACTTGCCCCGAATGTGTTTTTAGGCGAAATTCTTAGTTTTGCTTGGCTTGAGAAATGATTGTAGGCTCTCCTTGACCCGTTTTGAAATTTTTCATGACCCACCAATGTTGTTATCCCTATTCAACCCTTTTTAGCCTAAAACCTTTCTCATTTGATAACCATGCTACAAGCCTTTACCCGTTTTGTAGTGATCCTCTCTTGGCACCCGAGCTTTCCTTAACACTCTTGAGAAACAATTGGCTAAAACATAAGTTTGGGGGAGAGACGAGAAATTTGAAAGTGGTATCAAGGTATAAAAAAGAGAAAAGAAATGAAGAAAAGGAAAGGCAAAGAAAAAGAAAGAAAGAACAAAAGAAAAACAAAATGCAAAAAGAAAGTGAATAACTTGAAGAGTTGAAGGGATTCAAAGAAAAGTAAAAATGCAAAGCATGGAGAAAACAAAGAAGGAGAAAACGAATATCATGACCAAGAAAGAGTGATGTTAAGTCTCTCTAGTTCCCCTGAGGAAAAAGAAAATAACTCAAAATATCGGCAAAGCATGAGCCAAAAAGAGAAAATGGAGTGCTTAAGGAAAGATGAACCCGTTCTATTCCAACATTTCCTATCTTAGTCCAAAAGCCTTAATTACATTACGAAAAAAGACCTACATGATTTCAAGCCGAGTGAACTTACATTAGTGGTTATTTACATGAGAGGCAAGCATATGGTACTTAGAGCCGTACTTGTGACATTCTTTTGAGAGAGATGAACGCGCTTTTCACAAATTCTTGAAGTGAGTGCTACATTCTTAAGTGAGATATGCTACCGAAGAGTAGAGGAGGAGGAGTTTGGGATCCACAATGACCTACATGAAAGTGAGAACTTTCGTGATAAGTAAAGTCAACTCTTGATGCTCTAGTTTCACATTAGAACTATTTGTGCTTAAAACTTCAAATCATTGCCTTGTTGATAATTCATAAGTGTTGTGGGTAATTGTTGGTCTAAATTGATGTGTGTTTGATTCACCTTAGATTAGCTGGAATAGCTCTTATCTTGTGGAGGTGGGAATTACCGTATTTGCTTGAGGACAAGCAAAATCTTAAGTTTGGGGGAGTTGATAAGTGGGAATTCTGACTACTTATTAGCGCATTTTAGCTTTCGTTTTAGTCCAAAAGTGTCTAATTGTATTCCCGAAAACTGATGAAATATGCTTACATGCAGGAGTATTGGAAAATGAGCCACTACGATGAAATCCAACTCAAGGAGGAGTGATCTAAACAAGGACAAAAATTAGGCACAGAAGCTCAAGTATGTACCGCATAATGTGAAGGAAAATCAATAGAGCCCCAGTGCAAAGTGCGGACCGCACAATTATTGTGCGACCGCAGAAGCTACGCAAGAACAAAAGTTCAGAGAGTTTCATTTCAAGCACAAGAAGAAATGCGGACCGCACAATAATTGTGCAGCCGCAGAAACAGCTATGCGGTCGCACTCAGGAAATGTGCGGTCTGCAGAAGAGCCTAGTGCGGCCGTATCCAGAATTGTGCGGACCGCGGAACATGAGAGATGCGGCCGCAATCCAGAATTGTGTGGCCACAGAGTCAACTCCTGTCAAGATCTAAGAGAAGTGCAGACCGCACATATAATTGTGCGGCCACAGAACCACCTAAAGGGCAATTTTGTCCGAAAATTCTAGCTTTGTATAAATAGACTACGTTCACAAAATTAGGTCAAGTTTTGAATATTGAAAGTCCTGTAGCCGTTTTTACTTGCCTCTTTAGGAAGCTTTAGCATACTTTGGTGATTTAACATTGAAATTTTATTTTTTAATCTTGCAATATGAGTTTTGTCATCTTTTCTTCTCTATTTTCCTCTATACCCATTATGAGTAGCTAGATTTTTAGCTAGGGTTGTGACACAACCCTAGTGTGTGAACCTAATGGGTGTTTGATTTATGGCTTGTTTAAGGTTGGGTGTTTATTATTTAGCCTTGTTCCTGCCTTTCATTGTAGAATTAATGGTTGCAAACATTAGTTTATGCCTATTTGACTTGGTCTCTACTTGAGAAAGAGAGGCTTAGTCTAGAAAAACTTGGCTAAAGAGAATTTGGGATAAAATCAAGAGATTGATAGTCCCAATTAAAGAGTTGAACCAAGAGATAGTAAAACGCGACTTGAGCATTTTATTAATTGTTTTTTTTCAATACGCATTTGGACTTGAGAAAACCAAATTGGGCAAAATCACTCTCTTACCGAGAGGTATTAAGTGGGTATTTGAGTGTTGATTGCTATAATACACCCCGACCGACAAAACATGCTTCAAAGTTTACAACACATTAGGCAAACACCTAGGCGAAGGTCATACCCCAAGGACTTTTTATATATTTGAAAACCATCCAAAACAATATTCTCTAGTTTTATATCTTTAGAATTGTAATCCTTGACGTAATTTTACAAGTAAAAAAAAGCCATATTTGTGGAAGTGCAACCAAGATACTTCACGTGCTTTATCCAAGTATATACCACTAATCCCATCTCAGCTCCCTGTAGATTCGATCCCGACTCCTTGTTGGGTATTATTATTGCAATCGACCATTTCACAACCCCGGATAGAGGTGTGACTTAGACGAGATCCGCAGGGCGTGGCCATGGCCCAACATCGGACGAGGCAGAGCATAGCCATGGTACGATGTCGGACGTGGCCCTGGAACAATGTCGGACGTGGCAGGGCATGGTCATGGCACGAGGTAGGATGTGGCGTGGTAGGGCACAGTCATGGTCCAATGTCGGATGTGGCCATAGCACGGTGTCGGATGTGGAAGGGCATGGCCATGGCCCGATGTCAGATGCGGCCATGGCCTGACGTCGGACGCAGCCATGGCACGATGTCGAACATGGCAGGACATGGCCATGGAACGATGCAGGACATGGCAGGACGTGGCCGTGGCATGACGTCGGACGTGGCAAGGCGTGGCTATGGCCCGACTTCGGATGCTTCCATGGCACGATGTTGCACATGGCAGGGCATGGACATGGCCGGATGTCAGATATGGTAGGGCGTGGCCATGGCATGATGTCGGACGTGGCCATGGCACGACGTCGGACGTGGCAGGGTGTGGCCATGGCACGAGGCAGGACGTGGCGTGGCTGGTCGCGGTCATAGCTCGTTGTCGAATGTGGCTATGGCACGATGTCGGATGTGGTATGGTGTGGCCATGGCCCGACGTCGGACGCAGCCATAGCACGATGTCAGACGTGGAAGGACAAGGCCATGGCATGACACAAGATATGGCAGGACATGGCACGACGTCGGACGTGGCAGGGCACGGTCATGGCCCGATGTCCGAGGTGGCCATGGCTCGATGTCGGACGTGGAAGGGCATGGACATGGCACGGTGTCGGATGCGGCAAGACGTGGCCATGGCACGGCGTCGGACGTGGCAAGACGTGGCCATGGCACGAGGCAGGACGTGGCATGGTAGGGCACGATCATGGCCCGATGTTGGGCATGGCCATGGAACGATGTCGGACATGGCAGGGCGTGGCCATGTCCCGACGTCGGACGCGGCCATGGAACGACATCAGACGTAGACATGGAACTACGTCGGATGTGGCAAGACAAGGCCATGGCACGATGCAGGACATTGCTGGACATGGCAGGGCGTGGCAGTGGAACGACGTCGGATGTGGCAGTGGCACAATGTCAAATGTGGCAGGGCGTGGCCATGGCCCGACGGCGGACGCAGTCATGGCACGATGTCTGATGTAATGTCACTTGTAGTTTATCCAGGTACCTTTGTATTTGTTCCTCTTTGACTTCGAACGTTCCATTGACTTGGTTCACCACAAGGAGGGAATAACATTTAGCTTCAATCACCTCGGCCCCAAGGCCTTTAGCCAGTTTGAGACCTGCAATCATGGCCTCATACTCGGCCTCGTTCTTAGTCAAGTTTACAGTTCTAATAGATTTCCTAACTACATTACCCGCTGGTGGCTTCAACACGATGCCAAGTCCGGACCCCTTTGCATTCTAGGCACCATCCGTAAAGAGGTTTCAGATTTCGGAGGAGGTCCCCGAATTCAACAACAACTCCTTCTAGACCTCGGATATCAGGGCTGGCGTAAAGTTAGCCACGAAGTCTGCCAAAATTTTGGATTTGATGGCGGTTCGGGGTCGATACTTGATATCGTACCCGCTGATTTCCACGGCCCATTTGGCCAATCGTCCCAAGAATTCGGGCTTATGAATTATGTTCCTCAATGGGTAAGTATTCACGACACATATGGGATGTCATTGCAAATATGGTTTTAACTTCCTAAAAGAGCTTAGCAAAGAGAGCGCCAATTTTTCCATGTGAGGATACCTA
The DNA here is from genome assembly GCA_000715115.1 of Nicotiana otophora. Taxonomy (NCBI): domain Eukaryota; kingdom Viridiplantae; phylum Streptophyta; class Magnoliopsida; order Solanales; family Solanaceae; genus Nicotiana; species Nicotiana otophora. The sequence goes on along the minus strand of AWOL01S0003890.1, from coordinate 332,175 downwards.
GTTTCGGCCTCGCCTAGAGTTCTGCTAACATAGTAGATAGGAAATTGTGTGCCTTCTTCTTCCCGGACTAGGACTTCACTTACCGCTATCTCGGATACCGCTAAGTACAGGTAAAATTATTCTTCTGCCTTCGAAGTATAAAGCAAAAGGCGGGCTGGAAAGGTACCACTTGAGTTCTTCCAAGGCTTTTCGACACTCCGGAGTCCATGAGAAATTATTCTTCTTCTTCAATAACGAGAAGAACCAATGGCTCTTGTCGGAGAACCTTGAAATAAATCGGCCCAAAGCGGCTATGTGCCCAGTTAACCTTTGAACAACCTTGACATTGTCCACCACTGTAATGTCCTATATGACCTTTATTTTATCGGGGTTTATCTCAATTCCCCGGTTAGACACCATAAATCCGGAAAATTTCCCGGATCCGACTCCGAACGCGCATTTCTTTGGGTTCTGCTTCATATTGTATTTCTTCAATATGTTGATGGTTTCCTGCAAATGTTTCAAATGGTCCTTTGCTCACAATGACTTAACTAACATATCTCCAACGTAAACCTCCATCGATTTTCCTATTTGTTCTTCGAACATCCGATTTACTAGGCATTGGTAAGTGGCACCGGTATTTTTAGTCCGAATGGCATCATGTTACAGTAGTAGGTGTCGTACTTAGTGATGAAGGATGTCTTTTCCTGGTCGCCCGAGTCCATACAAATTTGGTTGTACCCGTAATAGGCATCGAGAAAAGTAAGGATCTAGTGGCCGGCCGTCGCATCGATCATGCGATCGATGTTGGGCAGAGGGAAAGAGTCCTTGGGGCATGACTTATTCAAGTCTTTGTAATCTACACACATTCTTAATTTATTCCCTTTTTAGGGACAAACACTACGTTTTCTAACAAATCCAGGTACTTAACCTTCCGAATGGACCTTATTTAAGGAGTGTAGATACCTTGTCTTTGATGAATGCATGCTTGACTTTAGACCGAGGCCTACTTGTTTGTTAGACCGGGTGGAATTTCGGATCCAAGATCAGCTTGTGAGTAGTTATTTCTGGTAGGATCCCTGTCATGTCGAGGTGGGACCAAGCAAAACAATCTATGTTACTATAAGGAATTTAATGAGTTTCTTCCTGAGATCGGGGATTTAACCCCATGCCCAGGTATACCTAACGATTGGGCAGATGCTCGATCAATATGACTTGCTCCAGTTCTTCGACCGTTGAATTGGTGGCGTCCGAATCATCCATAACTATGAAAGATCTTGGACCTCTGTAGTCGTCATCCTTATCCATACCCTGCTTCTCCGATTTGGTCGGGGCCAATGTCGGTGACTGCTATTTGGTTCCTTCCTTGGTGACCGAACTTGGATCCTTTGGTGTAGAATGTACAGATATCGGAACCACTTGGTCAACTGGAAACATTTCCTTCACGGCCGGTTGTTCTTCATAAATTATTTTAATCCCTGCTGGCATTGGGAATTTCAACACCTAGTGCAGTGTCGAGGGCATTGCCCTCATGTTGTGAATCCACGACCTCCCGAACAGAGCGTTGTATCTCATATCTCCTTCGATCATGTAGAACTTTGCTTTTTGGATGTTTCCGACGGTGTTCACCGGTAGTGTTATCTCTCCTTTAGTGGTCTCACACGCCATATTGAATTTGTTTAGGGCTCAGACTGCAGGCTCAATTTGGTCTTGTAGCCCAGCTGCTCTACCACTCTCGAACTGATGATATTGGCCGAGCTACCTGGATAAATTAACACACGCTTAATTCAAGATTTATTTATTAGTACAAATATTACCAGTGCATCATTGTGTGGCTGCACGATGCCTTCAGCATCCTCGTCATAGAAAGATAAGGTTCCTTCTCGCACATAATTTCGAGTCCATTTTTCTCTAGTGACGGACACTTTGGTGCGCTTTAACATCGACCCCTAAGGGACATCGACCCCACCAATGATCATGTTAATGACATGATAAGGTTCCTCTTGCTCGATCTGCTTATTTGAGTCCCTATTCCTGAAATGCCTTTTGGCTCGGTCGCTCAAGAACTCTCGGAGATGTTTGGTGTTGAATAACCGGGCTACTTCCTCCCTCAATTGTCAGCAATCTTCCGTTTTGTGGCCATGAGTGCTGTGATATTTACACATTAGGTTGGGGTACCTTTGGTCTGGATTAGACTATAGAGGTCGAGGCCACTTGGTGTGTTTGATGTGTCCGATGGAAGATACGATAGCAGCGGCATCGACGTTGAAGTTGTACTCTGATAACTTTGGCGCTTCCCTAGGTCCAATAGGCCTGTCGAAACCGGGTTTGCTCATGAGTCCCCGGCTATTTTGACCTCGATTGCTTCTCCTTTCCCTTCTCACAGGGTTTCGTCTAGACCTACTACCTCTTCGGTCTCTATTGTATGGTTGATACCGATCCCTATTAGATCTCGGTTCGCGATCAATGTCTCTCTTGGATCTTTCGATATCTCTGACGAGATAAACGGACTCGGAAAGGGCCCCAAGCTGATCATCTTCGACCCTACTATTTGACTTATACCGGTTATGTACGTCGGCCTAAGTCACAGTCGGATATTCTATCAGATTTTGCTTCAATTGTTGTGAAGCCAGTGAGCTTCGAGTATTGAGTAATTGGGTGAAGGCCTGTACGGCCCAATCGTCCGCTACCAGAGGCAGGTCCATTTGTTCAATTTGATATCAGGACACGAATTCCCTAAGCATCTCATTATATCTCTATTACACTTTGAAAAGATCTGACTTCCTAGTCGCGACCTTGATGGACCCGGCGTGTGCTTTCACGAAGGAGTGTGTAAGCATAGCAAACTAATCAATAGAATTAGGGGGTAAGTTGTGATACCATATCATAGCTTCCTTCGACAAAGTTTCCCCAAATATTTTTAACAGGACGGACTCGATCTCATCATTCTCCAAGTCTTTCCCTTTGATGGAGCACGTGTAGGAGGTCACATGCTCATTTGGGTCAGTTGTTCTGTTGTACTTATGAATTTCGGGCATACGGAACTTCTTTGGAATTGGCTTCGAAACCGCACTTGGAGGGAAAGGTTTCTGAACAAACTTGTTGGAATCCAGACCCTTCAATATCGGTGGTGCTCCTAGGATTTGGTCGACTCTGGAATTGTAGGTTTCCACCTTTTTGTCATTGGCCTTGATTTTCTTTTCTCCCTATTCTACCCATTTCGTTAGTTCCTCGAGGATTTTTATGATCTCGGGATTAGTCCCAGGTTCAACTTTGCTTGGCCTCTCCGTAATTGATTTGTTTCTGCGAGTGATTTCCCGGGATGGCTCGGGCTCAATTTTGCCGGGTGCACGACTTTGGTTCTGCAGCTGGGCTATCGCTGCCTGTTGGGCCTGCAACATTTCGAAGCTAACTCGCAAGGTGATCTCACCTCTTTCACCGTCATGTGTATTTTGGGCTATCGATCGGACTCCCCCGCAGACGCTGTTCTCACGATCGGTAGGCAGATTCGCATTGATGGCCACATGTGAGTTAGCGTTGATCGGGTCCGCGATTGAAACTCCGCTGGGATTGACATGGGGCACCTGGTTACTAGGTACCATATTGTTGTTCTCGGCGTGGTGACCGGAATCAGCATCCACATTTAGAGGTGTAGATTGGGAATTCGATATTTTGAAGTTTGACCTAAAATTGAAGACACTTCAAAGAACAAGTGTAAAATATGGTGTGTTATGGAAATCTGTATCAAATTGTCACTATTATCCTTAGCCCCACAGTGGGCGCCAAACCTTTTACCCTAAAAATGGATAATAATTGAATTTGTAAGTAGTTTTGAGGATACGTGGATTAATTCGATACGAACGATAAATTGCATTAGATTAAACAAATAAAGGTATAGTAAATTCAAACTACGTGAGGAGGAGAATTCTAGCCTTGATGAAATATCCACCCTCGATTTGTACTCACGATGGCCAGCACTGATGAACGAGAATAAGAACTATGAATAATAATGAACAAATAATAGTATATTGCTTTGGGATGCGTGTTACAATGTCTCCAATGAATAATCAGACTCCCCTTTATATAGTAGGGGAGTTTTACCCTATGTACAATTCTGTAAAAGGTAAAAATCTCCCGTTTAACAAATTACTAGATTCCCGTCGGTACATGCCGAGATCTACGTCGTTATACCTGATTGATCGCGGATATCACGGCCTTCCATTAATCGTGTTTCATCGCCCAATAATGCTCTCTCAAGTCTATTGAGATTTGGACCGATATGGGGTAATGGCCTCGATATACTCAAGGGCGGGCATCGTGCCCCCGATGCTTGACTCGGTGAGTCCCTTACCTCAATTTCGGTTCCTTTGTCATCGCGTTCCTTACTCAATTTATTTTATCGAGAATCGGGCCGCCTTATGGGTCCGGTTGCACTTGTATACACACACGATTATGCATATAGTCACTCAATCAATTCTTTACAAACTTCACAGACCTTAGCAATTAACACTCGAAGAAAAATGGACAGTGCCAAGAAACTGTGCAGGTTGCTCTTCCATTCGTCGAGCCTCGGTAGTGATTTTCTCCCAAAGCTTACGACTAGGAAATATCAGTTCTAATGAATGCCAATCTGTAACTCAGTATTTGAACTCAAGGAATCATAGTTGACTGTTCAAAATTTAAACTCTGCTAAATCCAAATTGGGGTTCCTGGAATTGAGTTTCATTAGAGACAAGTGTTCTTCGTTCATAGTGAACTCATCGAGCTAGCCTCCCAGAACTTCGATCATAAGTTCTTGAACATCCAACTAATCAAACTAGTTACAACAATTATAAGCAACATAGAAGAATCTAGGAATTTCTTTTACAACCTGATGAAGTTCGCGGTCGTGACTGATGACTGGAATTGTTCTTCTTCGATGCCATTGCAAAATTTGATTTCAACAAAGTTCAATTCAACTGCTCAATTTCAGAAGTTACAACTTGTAATCTCCAAGTTCTTTGATCTTCAGTGAGCTCTTCGACTAATTCAATAGTTCAATCCAAACCCAGCTGCAACTTGCCAAAATGGATTCATATTTAATCCACAAAATCCTTTCAACAATCCGAACTAACATGAGACAATAATTTGTTCAAACACTCATGAAATTGAAAGACACAGTCGGTCTTCTTCCTCAAAAACTAGTTCGACAATTTGTAATGACCCGACCGATTATTTTCAGTATTTTAGCCCCGTTTCCCCTATTTGATACTTTACATATGTGTAATTGTGATTACGTGACTTGCCGAGGTGGTTGGTTTGGTCTTGGATACATTTTGTATTGAATTGGGACACTTAGTCCCAATGTTCGATGCTTAAGTTATAAGAGTTAACTGGAGTTTGACTTTTAGGTACAGGACACTAGAATTGTATTTTGATGGTTCCAACAGCTTAGTATGGTGATTTTGGATTTAGGAGTATGTCCAGATTTAGATTTGAAGGTTCCTATGTCATTTTGACTTGAATTGGCAAAAGTTGGAAGGTTGAAGGTTTGAAAGATTGATAAGTTTGACCGAGAGTTGACTTTGTTGATATCGGGTTTGGATTTTGGTTTCGGGAGTTGGGATAGGCCCATTGTGTATTTGGAACTTGCATGCAACATTTGAGGTCATTACGAGTTGATTTGATATGGTTCGACACGAGTTTTGGAAGTTGAAAGTTCATTAGTTTCTTAGGCTTGAATTGGGGTGCGATTCGTACTTTTGATGTTGTTCTGTGTCATTTGAGACCTTGAGTAGGCTCGAATTATGTTTTGGAATTAGTTGGTGAGATTGGAGGGGGTCCCAGGGGCCTCAGGTGTATTTCAGATTTATTCAGAATCATTTGTGGACTTGGTTGTATTGCTGAAGATTCCTGGGCTTTTGGTGTTTTTGTATCTGTGGGGTGTTTGGTCGTAGATGCTGAGCCGCAGATACGGCTATTGTTTCATAGGTGCAGGATTTAGGCTGGAGGTACAAGGACATCAGGTGCGGCAGATGGGACGTAGAAGCAAAGCCGCAGGTGTGGCTAGGGGTCCACAGAAGCGGAAGCATATGTGCGCTTGGTGAATCGTAGAAGTGAGAGGTCGGGTGCTCAGTGGGGATCGCAAATGCGGTCCATTTACCGTAGCACCAACTCTGTAGAAGTGGTTATGTGACTGCAGGTGCAGATTAACTAAGTAGGATTTAATATCGAGGGTTTGGTCATTTTTCTTTTTTTGGAGTTGTGGAGCTCGATTGGAGGCGATATTTGGAGGGAATTTCATCATAATTGAAGGGGTAAGTGATCCTTACTTGATTTTGTGTTAGATATTGTTTACCCATAGATTATTTCACTTACTTTGTATGAATTAAAGGTAGGATTTGGATGTTTCTAGACTATGATTTTGCAGAGTGGGAATTGATGATTTGAGGGTCGATTGAGGTTGGAATTTGATGAAACACGTATATTTGGACTTGTATCGGAATGACTATTCAAAATTAGTGAGTTTTGTTGGGTTCTAGGGTGCGAGACCAAGGTTGACTTTTGGTTTGTCTTTGCACAATTGATTCAAGATATTAGCTTTATTATTTGGAATTGTTTCCTATGGCTCTTATTGATGATATTAAGTTATTTTGGCTAGATTCGAGCAAGCCAGAGGTTGATTCACGCGGAAAGGGCTTTCTAGAGTACTAATTTGGCTTGCTTGAGGTAAATATCTTATCTATACTTTGTTGAGGCACTAGTTACCTGAGTTATTGTGAGAGCCACGCACTATGGGTGGCACACATGTGTGGGGTTGAGCCCATGTGCGTGCACCAGAGTAATTTTCATGCTCGGGGTAGTGTTTAGGCTATGATATGCCTTGGATTGGTTTCTAAGCTACATACTGTGATGATTCTTATATTTGTACCCATGTTATGAGCTATTTGATCCATGTTTGAGGTTACATAGTGGTTAATCTCCTGATCGAACCTGATATTTACTGATTTCGTGATGTAATTACCTGAGTTGAATTACGACAACACACTTTTCACATGCATACACCTTAGCATGTCACTTATACCAGTCCTTGAGTATGAAATTTGATGTTCATTGATCATGTACATGTATTCCTATATATTTGCTTTCTGTGTGATATGGTTTGGACTAGTAGCATGTGACCGCGCCGTGATGGATTTTGAGCATGTGACCACGCCGGATGGATTGTTATATTGAGCTCGTGACCATGCCACGGGGATTGTGATATTAAGCTTGTGACCATGCCGGGCGGATTATGATATTGAGCTTCTGACCACGACAAGCAGATTATGGTTATTTGCATATGACTACATCGTGAAGCGTGTGAATATGGATCTATTCCCCTAGGTTCACCTTCTCATGTTTCTTTATGCTGGTGTACACACTGATCAGTGGTTTGATTTGGTACGGTTATGGAAATTTTGAGGAAAAGCTGAGTAGTACTTGATTTAGTTATTGCATTTCATCTTTATTGCAGCTCATCAAGGCGCATCCGTATGATGATCCCCACCTGCTTGTCCTTAGGGACACAGTGCAAAACAGTGATGCTAAAGAGGTTGCTATTGGTGATGATGGGGTGTTGAGGCTACAGGGTCAGATCTATGTTCCAAATGTAGATGGGTTGTGAGAGTTGATTCTTGAGAAGACTCGTAGTTCGCAGTATTCCATTCATCCAGGGGCCGCAAAGATGTACCATGATTTGAGGCAGCACTATTGATAGTAGAGGATGAAGAAGGATATTGTTGAGTATGTTGCTCAGTGTTTGAATTGTCAGCAGGTGTAGTACAAGCATCAGAAATGCGGTGGCTTGCTTCAGAGGCCTGATATTCCGGAGTGGAAGTCGGAGCGTATCACTATGGATTTTGTAGGTGGGCTTCCACGGACCTTGAGGAGATTCGATACAGTGTGAGCCATTGTGGAAATACTGACTAAGTCTGCACACTTTATTCCTGTCATGACTACCTATTCTTCAGAGAAGCTAGCATGAAATTTTATTCGGGAGATTTTTCTCTTTCATGGTGTGCCCGTTTCTATTATCTCGGATCGAGGCACACAATTTACATTGCATTTTTGGAGAATAGTGCAATTTGAGTTGGGCACGCCGGTCGAGTTGAATACAACATTTCATGCCCAGACAGACTGGCAGTCCGAGTGCACTATTCAGATATTGGAAGAGATGTTACGTGCCTATGTCACTGATTTCGGAGGATCATGGGATCAATTTCTTCTATTAGCAGAGTTCGCCTACAATAACAACTATCAGTCAAGTATTCAGATGGCTCTGTATGAGGCCTTATATGGGAGGTGATGCTGTTCTCTGGTTGGTTGATTTGAGCCAGGGGAGTCTAGGTTGTTGGGCACTGATTTGGTCCATGATGCTTTGGAGAAGGTAAAGTTGATTCAGGAGTAGTTTCATACATCACAGTGTAGGCAGAAGAGTTATGCTGAAAGGAAGGCTCGTGATGTTGCATATATGGTGGGTAAGAAGGTTTTTCTCAAACGTTTGCCCATGAAGGGTGTGATGAGGTTAGGGAAGAAGGGCAAGTTGAGCCTTAGGTATATCAATCCTTTTGAGGTGCTTGATAAAGTTGGGGAGGTGGCCTACATACTTGCCTTGCCACCTAGTATATTGGGCATTCACCCAGTTTTCATGTTTTTATGTTCCGGAAGTATTATGGGGATTCGTCATATATTTTGGGATTCAGCACAGTTCAGTTGGATGAGTGTTTAACTTATGATGTGGATACGATAGCCATTTTGGACTGGCATGTTCGAAAGTTGAGGTCGAAGAATATAACATCGGTGAAGGTTCATTGGAGAGGTCAGCTGGTCGAGGAGGCTACTTGGGAGACCGAGCAGGAGATGCGGAGCAGATATCCTCAACTTTTTGAGACTCCATGTATGATTCTAGACTCGTTTAAGGACGATTGTTTTTTTATGAAGGGGAGAATGTAATGACCCGGCCGTTCTTTTTTTATCCTCATTTCCCCTATTTGATGCTTTACATATGTGTAATTGTGATTATGTGACTTGGCGGGGTGGTTTGTTTGGTTTCGGGGAAGATTTGGACTGAATTGGGAAACTTAGTCCCAAAGTTGGATGTTTAAGTTATAAGAGTTGACCGGAGTTTGACTTTTGTGTAGACAACTCCGGAATGGTATTTTGATGGTTCCAATAGCGTTGCATGGTGAGTTTGGATTTAGGAGTATGTCCGGATTTGATTTTGGAGGTTCCTAGGTCATTTTGGTTTGAATTGGCAAAAGTTGGAAGGTTGATAAGTTTGACCGAGTAGTGACTTTGTTGAAATCAGGTTTGGATTTTTATTCCGGGGGTTGGGATAGTTCCATTGTGCATTTGGAACTTGCATGCAAAATTTAAGGTCATTCCGCATTGATTTGATATGGTTCGGCAAGAGTTTGGGAAGTTGAAAGTTCATTAGTTTCTTAGGCTTGAATTGGGGTGCAATTTGTTATTTTGATGTTCTGTGTTATTTGAGACTTTAAGAAGAACCGCGTTATAATTTTGGATTAGTTGGCGTGATTGGATGGGGTCCCAAGGGCCTCGGGTGTGTTTCAGATTGATTTCAGATCACTTTTGGACTTGGTTGCACTGCGGGGGGTTTGACCGCAGATGCATCCATTGTTGCGTAGGTGCGGGATTTTGGCTGGAGGTAGAGGGACAGCAGGTACGGCAGATGGGATGTAGAAGCGAAGCTATAGGTGCAGCTAGGGGTCTGCAGAAGAGGAAGCGCATGTGGACTTGGTGAGTCGTAGATGCGGGATGTCGGGTGCTTAGTGGGGATCATAGACGCGTTTCATTTACCGCAGATGCGGCCCATCAAAAGTGATTAAGTGACTGCAGGTGCGGATTAACTGGGCAAAATTTAATATCGAGTGTTTGGTCATTCTTCTCATTTTTAGAGTTGTGGAGCTCGGTTGGAGGTGATATTTGGAGGGCTTTTCATCATGATTGAAGGGGTAAGTGATCCTCGCTTGATTTTGGTGTTAGATATTGTTTACCCATAGATTATTACACCTAATTTATATAAATTAAATGTGGAGTTTGGGGGTTTTTAGACTATGATTTTGGAGAGAGAGAATTGATGATTTGAGGGTCGATTTGAGGTTGGAATTGGATAAAAACACATATATTTGGACTCGTACCAGAATGGATTGTTCAAAATTTGTGAGTTTTGTCGGGTTCCGGGTTGCGGGCTAGGGATTAACTTTGCATAATTGATTCAAGATCTTAGCTTTAGCATTTGAAATTGTTTCCTATGACTTTTATTGATGATATTAAGATACTTTTGCTAGATTCGAGCCTGCCGAAGGTTGATTCACGCGGGAAGAGCTTTCTAGAGTACTGATTTGGCTTGCTTGAGATCTTTCCTAAACTTGGTTGGCGCACTAATTGCCTGAGTTATTTATGATAGCTATGTGCTATGGGTGGCGCACATGTGTGGGGTTGAGCCCATGTGCGTGCACCTGGGTAGTTTTGATGCTCGGGGGTAATATTTAGGCTATGATATGCCTCGGATTAGTTGCTAAGCTTCATGCTTTGATGATTCTTATATTTGTACCCCTGTTATGAGCTATTTATGCCATGTTTGAGGTTACATAGAGGTTAGTCTCCTGATCAAACCCGATATTTTCTACTTTCATGATGTAATTACCTGATTTGAGTTATGATAGCACACTGTGCACATCCATACACCTTAGCATGTTACTTATACTAGACCGGGAGTATGAAATTTGATATTCATTGATCATGTACATATATTCATGTATATCTGATATTTGTATGATATGATTTTGACTGGTTGCATGTGACCACGCCATGTTGTAACGACCCGATCGGTCGTTTCGAGCATTTGCACTTCGCTCGGTAGTTTGAGGGCAGGAGTAGCTCTGTATGATGTATTATGAATTGTGCAAATCATCAGTTTTTGTTTTTAGGTTATTCGCAATCGATTTGGAAGAATGAATTTCATTGTTGAAGCTTTAAGTTGGGAGAGTTGACCAAGTTTGGCTTCTTAGAATTTGACCTGGGATTGGAGTTTTGATATTCCGTTAGGTCTAGATGGTGATTTTAGACTTCGGTGTATGCCCGGAATTGCAATTGGATATTTCTAGAAGAATTCAGTACTAATTGGCGAAAGTAGGAAATTTGAAGGTTTGGAAAGTTCATAAGTTTGATTGGAAGTTGACTTTGAGGATATCGGATTCGGATTGTGATTCTGAGAATTGAAATAGCTTTGTTATGTTATTTTAGACTTGTTTTGAGTTCATACCGGGTTGATTTGATATGTTTTGGCGCTAGTTTTGGAAGTTGAAAGTTCAAATTCATTTAAGTTTGATTTGAGGTGTGATTCGTTGTTTCGATGTTGTTATGTGTGATTTGAGGCCTCGACTAGGTCCATATTATGTTATAAGACTTGTTAGTATATTCGGACGGGGTCCTGAGGGGCCCGGGTGAGTTACAGACGTGTTTCAGATCATCTTTCATTCATATGGGATGGCTGGCCCTTGCTGAGCCTGGTGTGACCGCACCTGCAGAATATTGGGCACAGGGGCGGAGCCGCAAATGCAGCCAAGTGAACGCATAAGGGAAATAAATCTGGAATAAGGCATCCGCAGAAGCGGGGAAATGGAACGCATCTGCGGTAGCACAAAAGCGGTAGGTGTGATCGCAGAAGCGGGGATATGTACAGGAGCGCAACTTGTATCGCACCTGCGCTTCCGTAGAAGCGCGTCCTGTTGCGCAGGTGCAGGAGGGTTGAATTCTAGTGTTTTCCACAAGAGCGGAGTTTTGTCGCAAAAGCGACGCCGCAGAAGCGGCCCTTTTGTTCGCAAATGCAAAATTGCAGGGCAGATTCTATATATTTCGAGGTTTTGGATCTTTTATGATATTTTGAGATTTGGGGCTCGGATTGAGGCGATTTTTGAAGCAATTCTCACCGTATGGATTGGGGTAAGTTTCCTCTACTTGGTTTTGATTATATTTTGTGATTCTGTCTTCGTTTTTGATAATTGGATTATGAATTTTAAAGAGAAATTGGGGGTTTTAGCCTAAAGTTTCATAAAGTGAGTTTTTGAGTTTTGAACATCGATTGGGAGTCGGGTTTTATAAGTTTCATCGAGTTCCGAGAGGCGGTCCTGGGTTGGACTTTTGGGTTAAATTTGGGCTTTTGATTTAAGATTCAATCTTTATCGATTGGATTTGTTTCCTTTAGCATTATTTGATGTATTTGAGTTGCTTTTGGCTAGTTTCGAGCTGTTCGAAGGTTGGTACACGCGAGATGGCATTTTTGGAGAATCGTTTGGCTTGCTCGGTATTTGATTTGGCTTGTTCGAGGTAAGTAACACTTCTAAACTTGGAGCTGAGGGTATGAACCCTGATTATACGCATTATGTGATTTGCTTAAAGGAAATGCACATGCTAGGTGACGGGCGTATGGGTTTGCACCGTAGAAATTGAGACTCGGTCGATTCCGTAGAGCTTGTGTAGCCAATTGACTTGTATTTTAATGTATTTTTAATGTGTTAGAGAAATTGAAATGTGACTTATGTTAGAAATCATTCTTAGGCAAATACTGATATTATTGGGACCCACTGAGGTCATTTCTGCTGTCGAATTATATGTTTAAATTTTAATTTTGTACTCAGTCATGTTCATTCATTGCATATCATATCTCAGTCTCTGTTTCTATTTATTGATACATCATATAATCATTTTGGGCTAGTTTCATGACATTGTGAGCCCGAGAGACTATAGAGATTGATGATTGAGTGAGGCCGAGGGCTTGATTGTGTGTGATATTTATGGGATTGGGCTGCACGCCGTAGCATGTTTTATTGATTTATGCCTGGATTGGACTTATAATAGCGCTTGGGCAGAAGGAGCCCCTCCGGAGTCTACACACCCATAGTGAGCGCAGTTGATATTATTTTAAGGGATGGATCTTCCCTGGACATGGATCTTTCCTAATTAAATATATTAAGGGATGGATTTTCCCTAGGCTAGACTGGCGCTATATAGTACTGAGTAACTGCATGTCAGTTATCATATATATATATTTGGGATGGATCTTCCATGGGCTGGATTGGCCATATATAGTACTGAGTGATTGTGCGTGAGTTGTCATTTATATTTGAGCTGTATCTGCCTTGTACAGTGCCGAGTGACTGAGTGTGCTGAATATTGAGCGTGATGAGTGGAAATGCAAGACAGTGAGATTGAGTACTCTGATAGTGTGAGTACATGAGTTCATCATTGTGTTACATTACATTAGACATGCATACTGGATATGTAGGCATATATAGGTGTTTTTCCTCGTGCCATCTGATAATGGAATTTCTTATCCGTCGTTAAAGTTTTTGAGAAAAATCACAGATTTCAGACTTATATTTTTGATGATTTCGGCAAAAGATTTGAGTTTTACTGTTATACTTGGAAAGAAAATGTTTATTTTCCAGAATTGTATACAAGCTGGACATTTATTTATCGAGTTATTTCTAGTACCATCTTTCTTATATTGTTATGAACTGTTGTTGGTTATTGGAGTTGGACTCTGATCTTTGTCCCAGCTCGTCACTACTTTCAACCTAAGGTTAGGTTTATTGCTTATTGAGTACATGGGGTTCGGTTGTACTAATACTACACTTCTGCACCTTGCGTGCAGATTTTGGACTTTGATTTTGCTGTGAATGACGAAAGCTAGCATTGAAGACGTACCTGTGTTCCAGTTACAGCTGCCTCTTGTTGATGGTAGCCCTAGACTTATGAAAATTTGTTTATGTACATTCGGACATATGATGTATTTATTTCAAACTAGCTTTGTAAACTCTAAATCTTAGACGCTCATGATTTGAAATACCAGTCCTTGGGAAATTCTTTTATAAAAGCAGTTGTATTTATCATTTATTTTCTTACTAAATCTCATTAAATTGGTTTATTGTTAATTGGCTTACCTAGCGGGTTGGGTTAGGTGCCATCACGGCTAGTTGGATTTTGGGTCGTGACAAAGTGGTATTAGAGCTCTAGGTTCATAGGTTCTACAAGTCATGAGCAAGTGTCTAGTAGAGTCTTGCGGATCGGTATGACGACGTCCATACCTATCTTCATGAGGCTACAAGGCATTTAGGATAATTTCCCATCTTTCTTTCCTTATCGTGCGGAATTGATTCAGCTTGAAACATAACTCTTTGAATTTCCTCCACACATTCGTGTGCACATGTGAGCGCTCGATATCAGTTGTGCATCGCCGGCTTGTGAATTCATAGATGAGGTGCGAGATATGATTTAAGTGTACTGATGATGGACCAGTCTGGAGGACTTGAGGCCGGGGATTGACTGTAGCTTGAGCACGGGGATTTCGGTTGTGTGAGTAATTTCTTTTGGACGTGTATGCCCGGTAGTGTCCCTATTAGTGGAAAATGTGGCTCGATTAGTGGCTGGATGGCTAAATGATGAGTATGATGTGACTGCGGGATGTGTTCATATGGTTTGATTGTGACGAGAATAGTTTGCTTGAGATGTAAAAATAACTATTGGGTGCTAGATTGTTGTCTTGATATGATGTATAGTTTCGAGTTATGAGTGTGTTGTAAGGTTTTTCATGTTGTTTAATTGTGGAACGAAGTAGATTTTCATGTCTTGTTGTGAGTTCAGACTCAGGAAGATTAAGTGATGGCGCAGTAATCGTGGCTGCAAAAGGGCATAGCAAGATGCCAAAATGAGGCTATGCAGGTGGGTTATCTCCTGCAGAGTAATCTATGGAGGTATGACCCTTATAATGTTGTGTGGAGAGTTTTTTTTCTACCAGCAGGGTATATGTGTTGAGATTTGAATTTGAACATGGTTGAGGAAGTTGACCTGATCATCATTTGGATGTATGCGAGCTTAGTAGATGATTTGAGGTACTATATGGTTTGTGTTATGTGAGCTTATGAAGGATTTAGGTGAATCTCCTTGCGGTATTATGGCAGTAATAGAGTATGGGTATGGTGAGTTATCAAATGTTCTATTCTATGGCATTGAGCTAAGTGGAGGAGTCTGTTATCGACGATTTGATTGCATAGTTACGTGTTATATTGGTTTTGGTCTGAGGCATACTTGTGGATCAATTATGATTTGTAGAGGTTGAGATCGAGGATGACTTGAGTAAAGAAATTTATGTATACGGGTTGTGTTACACTTTATGGGTATTTGGGAATCATGGGATGATTGAGTTGTTATTCGTGAAGGATGTAGTGTGCATGGAGTAGGAAATTGCTCGGTTGCTTAAATGTGTGGATTACTTCTTTGGGTGTTATTGTGCTATTAGGGCATAGGGAATTTGGCCCGTTTGGTCGGTGCAGTTGAGATTTGAGCATAGTGGATGACTCTAGAGAAGGTTTTAATGGATTCAAGATTTATATGTAGTAACTGAGAATTTTGCAGTTTTGTATATGGCTAGAATTTGAGATTTAAGTTGGACGGTGTCGAGACTTGTGGCATTTCTATATCATTATGGATTCTACATTTCAGTGTCAGGAAGGTGAAGAGAACGATTTGGGATTCACTGAAGGTCTCTTTAGAGTGGGTGTCTCGATTGTGGTACTTTTGGGGTGTTTAAGAGGGAATACAGCGACTTATGGGACTTAGGGCAGTGTGATTGTACTCTAGGATCTCGTGGGGTGAGTTTTGGTTAAGGATCATGGTGTTCTGGCAAGGAAAAGTGTCACCTTGAGGGTAATTCGGAAGGAACTCAGAGGAATAGGACAATTTTACAGTAGGTTGGATCAGCACGAAAATGGATACGATCGGTTCCTTGGGTACTTATGGTGCGGTGAGTTTTTATAGGTGTTCTGTGGTAATACTCTGAGGTTTGGCGACTGGCGTGGCGTGGTTGAGTTAGAGAGATTCAAATCTGATGGTTTGATTATGTGCAAATGGGTTTCAAAGAGTTCTCGATAGTTTCTACCACAGTTTGAGATGGATATTTCCTATCGGTATGAGGAGCATGTTCCATATTGTGATGTTTATCTTGGATGGGATCAAATGGAAGGTTTCTAACCGATTGAGTATGTATTCTGCTAGCGACTCAGAGTGGATTATGAGATTCTCGTACTTTTCATATGATGGCATGATGTATGTGTTGGATTGAGATTTGCGTGTGCAAGGTCATGGTTCAGTTTTGAAGGGATGGTCATGAATCTTGAACAATATGGACGGTTTCAGGTGTTTAGATGAATATACTACTATTTGGTATTGCCTGAGAATGGTGTGCATTTCAGAAGGTGCACTGAGTTTTTACTTACGGATGCTTCATTGGTATTGCGGTGCTTGCCTGGTTGATCGACTACTGATATTCA
This sequence comes from Nicotiana otophora, assembly GCA_000715115.1. Taxonomy (NCBI): domain Eukaryota; kingdom Viridiplantae; phylum Streptophyta; class Magnoliopsida; order Solanales; family Solanaceae; genus Nicotiana; species Nicotiana otophora. Next base: position 315,823 of record AWOL01S0003890.1, on the reverse strand, counting down.
GATTTTGCCATGTGGCACGGAAGAATTATAGAAGTATTCCTCGTGGAATGATCATTTATGAGAGATGTGTCAGACATTCGGGCGGTGGAGTTGGGATCAGATATGGTGATTCATGTGTTCTATGGATCTGGAGACTGGGAGTTCTCAGAAGCTGATTGTTTCGTAGTTGTGGGTTGTGTAAATGTGGCCAAAGTTAGCCAGATGATAGTATGCCTTATGGTTAGGTCATCGTGGACTTTCGGGGGGGGGGGGGGTTATTTATCTACTTGTGGATTATCAGAGTTGATTTGGGGCCTATTGGTAGGTCCAATTAGGATGTATATTCTACACCAGGTCGGATTGAATGACTCCGTACTACTATTATTGAGGGATGTGCCATTCAGTTAGAGTTGAGTTTATTCGTGTTCTAATATGTACTATGAGTTACTCTTCTATGCTACGAGAGGTTGTGATTTGTTGGTTATATGCACACCTGGTGCAGTTCTATTTGGGCCTTATAGAGTAATTTGAGCAAGATGGATATTAGGGTGTTGAATCGTTGAATGCGCCTTAGTTATATTCTCTTCGGACTGTGGTATATCGTGATAGTTGCTTCTTCGTGGTTATGGTCATACACTTTATGTATTTGATATCGAGTTGCATGTAGTTGTTGATTTTGAGCATGGTGGATTGAGGTATTTTATATGGACCAGTTTTTGAATGGGGTCACGCATTGCAGCAGAGTTATGTTAAGATATTATCATTTGTGTTAGATTCGTGTGTCTTGGTTCTACTATGTATGATGGATGCATGGCATTGCAGTTGTGGTGGTACTTGTTGAACTTGCGGGACGGTTCCCTCATTTGAGTCATTTTCCAGGATTGAGTACATTTGAATTGTTGCTTATTGGTGCACGGATTGCACGGTTTATGGATCAGGATTGTATTGATGTGGCATGTTAATAGAATGGTTGTGTTTGATGAGATAGGGTCATTGGACCTAGAATGGATACTATCTGATTTGATTACGGAGTGTTTGGAAGAATAATATCGGAGGTCGGCTTAGAAATTGGCTATAGTTCTTGTCGAATGAGGGAGAGTTCCATGATTTGTCGATTTGATAAGTGTCGCACATGTGCTTGTGCATAAGAGGGTCCTGTTTTGCAGGTTCGGAAGGGTGGAGTTCCAGTGTTTTACGTAGGAGCGGAGTTTTGTCGCAAAAGCGACGCCGCAGAAGCGGCCCTTTATTCGCAAATGCGAAATTGCTAGGCAGATTCTATATATTTTGAGGTTTTGGCTCTTTTATGATATTTTGAGATTTGGGGCTTGGATTGAGGCGCTCTTTGAAGCAATTCTCACAATATGGATTGGGGTAAGTGTTCTCTACTTTGGTTTGATTATATTTCATGATTCTATCTTCGTTTTAGGTAATTAGATTATGAATGTTAAAGATAAATAGGGGGTTTTAGCCTAAAGCTTCATAAAGTGAGTTTTTGAGTTTTGAACATCGATTCAGAGTTAAATTTGAGTGAAATTAGTATGGTTGGACTCGTAATTGAATGTGTTGTCGGATTTTATAAGTTTCGTCGAGTTCCGAGATGCAGGCCTGGGTTAGACCTTTGGGTTGATTTTGGGCTTTTGATCAAAGATACGACCTTTATCGATTGGGTTTGTTTCCTTTGGCATTATTTGATGTATCGGAGTTGCTTTTGGCTACTTTCGAGCCGTTCGGAGGTTGGTACACGCGAGATGGCAGTTTTGGAGCATCGCTTGGCTTGCTCGGAATTTGATTGGGCTTGTTTGAGGTAAGTACCACTTCTAAACTTGGAGCTTAGGGTATGAACCTTGATTATACATGTTATGTTATTTGTTTGGAGGTGACACACATGCTAGGTGTCGAGCGTGTGGCCGTGCACCGTAGAAATTGAGACTTAGTTGATTCCATAGAGTTGTGTAGCTAATTGACTGGTATTTTTCATGCGTTTGAAAAACTGAGCTGTGATTCCAGTTAGAAATCATGCTTAGGCAAATACTGGTATTATTGGGACCCACTGAGGTCATTTTTGCTGTTGAATTATATGTTTAAATTGTAAATTCATACTCAATCATGTTCATTCATTGTATATCATATCTCAGTCTCTGTTGCTATTTATTGATACATCATATCATTATTTTGGGCTAGTTTCATGACATTGTGAGCCCAAGAGACTAGAGAGGTTGACTATTGAGTGAGTCCGATGACCTGATTGTGAGTGATATTTATGGGATCGGACTGCACACCGCAACATGTTTTATTGATTTATGCCAGGATTTGGCTTATTATAGCGCTTGGGTTGAAGGAGCCCCTCCGGAGTCTGCACACCCACAGTGAGCGCAGTTGATATTATATTGTGGGATGGATCTTCCCTGGGCATGGATCTTGTCTAATTATTTATATTGAGGGATCGATCTTCCCTGGGCTGGATTGGCCCTACACAGTATTGAGTGGTTGCATGTCTGTTATCATATATATATATATATATTTGGGATGGATCTTCCCTGGACAGGATTGGCCATATACAGTACCGAGTGACTGTGCGTGAGTTGTCATTTATATTTGGGCTAGATCTGCCCTGTATAGTGTTGAGTGACTGAGTATGCTGAATATTGAGCGTGATGGGTGAAAATGCAAGACAGTGAGATTGAGTACTCTGAGGGTGTGAGTACATGAGTTCATCACTGTGCTGCATTGCATTAGACATGCACACTAGATATGTAGGCATGTAGAGGTATTTTTCCTCACGCCATCTGATAATGGAATTTCTTATCCGTCGTTAAAGTTTTTGAGAAAAATCACAGCTTTCAAGCTTGCTCATATTTTCGGTGATTTCGGCAAATGATTTGAGTTTTACTTTTATACTTGGAAAGAAAATGTTTATTTTTCGTAATTGTATACGAGTTGATCATTTATTTATCGAGTTATTTCCTGTACCATCTTTATTATATTTTTATGAACTATTGCTGGTTATTGGAGTTGAAATCTGACCTTTTTTCGAGCTCGTCACTACTTTCAACCTAAGGTTAGGTTTGTTACTTATTGAGTACATGGGGTCGGTTGTACTCATACTATATTTCTGCCTCTTACGTGCAGATTTTGGATGCTGATGTTGCTTGAATGATGGAAGCTAGCATTGAAGACATACCTTCATTCCAGTTACAGCTGCCTCTTGTTGATGGTAGCCCTAGACTTGTGAAAATCTATTTATGTATATTCGGACATATGATATATTTATTTCATACTAGCTTTGTAAACTCTAAATCTTAGACGCTCAGGATTTGTACTATCAGTCTTCGGTAAATTCTTGTATAAAAGTTGTATTATCATTTATTTTCTTATTTAATCTCATTAAACTGGTTTATTGTTAATTGGCTTACCTAGCGAGTTGAGTTAGGTGCCATCATGACTAGTTGGATTTTGGATCGTGACACATGCAGATTATGATAATGAGCATATGACCACGTCAGACGGATTGTGATATTGAGCTTGTGACCACACCAGACAGATTGTGATATTGAGTCTGTGACCACGCCGGGCAGATTGTTATATTGAGCATGTGACCACGCCGGGCAGATTATGGTTATTTGCACGTGACTATGCCATGCATTGTGTGGATATAGATCAATCCATATAGGGTCACCCTCTTATGTTTCTTCTTTATGGTGTATACACAGATTGAGGAAACTGATCAGTGGTTTGGTAATGTTATGGAAATTATGAGCAAAAGCTGGCCATTGTTTGATTTTGTTATTGCATTTCATGTTTACTTGCAATTTGCCTTGGTTGTTTACCTAATTTATTTGCATATCTTCTTTATATGCTGGATTGTTGACTGAGAAAAGTATGCTAAGTAATTGTGTGCACCATGGTGGTTCTTTCTGTGATTTATGACATTATTATTTTGTTGTTCTGTACTTGTTGGATTTATGAATTGTACAGGTGATTAGCAAGTATCATTTATAATTCTTGCTTCTATTACCTCGCCAAGGTTAGTTGTAATACTTGCAGAGTACATAGGGTCGATTGTACACATATTGTACTTTGCACTTAATTGTGAAGATCTGGTTGTTGGACCGAGCCATCAGTGGCTGAGACTTATCGTTGAGTTTGTCATCCGAGAGACGAGGTAGAGCTGCACCTTGACCACAGTCTCGGCGTCTCTTTTCATTTTGTACTATTGTCTTTCATTCAGACAGTATTGTTATTTAATATTTCAGACTTGTATTTCGCTATTAGAGCTCATGAATCTGTATTTACCAGTTCTGGGGGATTTTTATGTATCGACACTGTTATGTGATGTTAGTGGCTTAAGACTTATTATATTTTCGTAATTTCTATTATTATGATTCGTTATATTTTAGCTCGGCTTGCCTGGCAAGTTCGTTAGGCGCCATCACGACCAGTTGGTGGTTTTGGGTCGTGACACAATTTAAAACTCAAACCCTAGCAAATCAGATCCCAAATGCTCAAACTTCAGATTCGAGATTACAATCATGTTTCCAACGAATACAAATAACATCCAATTCTAGTTCTGAAGTAAAACCCAAAATCCCAAATTTTTGACGATAGTGTTTTTCTAATTTCAAGTGTCCAGATCCGAAAATGGTTCTCAAAACCTTCTTTTGACACCTCAAATTCGATTCGATTTAGCAACAACACAAAAGTGTTAATGAAGTTTCGTTACCTAGAAGCTTTAGGAATCGAATAATGAAGAACAAGAGATTTCTCTACTTTAGTTTTAAAACACATATGAACAATTTATTTTGGGAATTTTCATTTTTTTGCTTATATTTTTAGATTCGATGGTAAATAAAACAAAGACCCAAGGATTGGTGGAACAAATATATAACCTCTGCTCTGATACCAAAATGATATGTAATCGGATCGAAAATACGGATATTGCAAAATACACGAAATAAAAAAGGATAGAAAATTATGGATTAAATAGAAAAAAACAAGAATTTAACTATGAACTAGATAATTCCCTTGAATTCATATGATAACCACTAACGACTTTTGTGGATGGTTGTTACCTATTGAATTGTATCGTATTGTTACTTTAAATACAATGTTTGTTTGATTGTTGCTTAAATTTTATTGTATTGCATCGTTAAATCCATCGTTACGTAATAACAAAAAATACCACTTCATGGAACTATTGATTTGGTGTGATCGGGTCGTTACCTTTTTTTTATCTCATCTTGCTCTTCCTTATTATTAAATAATCCTATTTTATCCTTTACCTAACCTTTTTATATAGTAATTCTACCTCGTACCTTACTTTTTTTTTTATAATATTGAAAGTTTATTCTTTATATTGTTGGTGTATGACATCACGAAATGATGGAAAATAATACTTTAATGACTCGGCCGGTCGTTTTGAGAGTTATAGCCCCGATCCCTTGTTTACTATTTCCCCCGTATCTCTTTCTAATTATGTGACTTGCCGGGAGGCTTTGGTTGTATTTTCGGAGTGTTTTGGGACACTTAGTCCCTAAATCGAAGATTAAGTCTTAGGATGTTTGACTGTAATTGGAACTGTGTGAAGATGACTCCGGAATAGAGTTTCGTCGGTTCCGTTAGCTCAATTAGGTGATTCTGGACTTAGGAGCGTGTCCGAACTATGAATTGGAGGTCTGTAGCTGATTAATACTTGAATTGGCGAAAGTTGAATTTTTGGAGATTTTGACCTATAGTGGACTTTTTGATATCAGGGTCGGATTCTGATTCCAGAAGTTGGAGTAGGTCTATAAGGCTGAATATGACCTGTGTGCAAAATTTGAGGTCAATCGGGCGTGTTTTGATAGGTTTCGGCATCAGTTTTAGAAGTTTGAAGTTTCAAAGTACATTAAGTTTGATTCGGAGGGTGATTCTTGTTTTTAGCATTGTTTAATGTGATTTGAGGGCTCAACTAAGTTCGTATGATGTTCTAGGACTTGTTGGTATGTTTGGTTTAGGTCTTGGCGGCCTCGTGTTGATTTTGGGTGGTTAACGGATCATTTGGAAATGTGTTGGATTGGCTAAAGTTGCTGCACCTGGTGTAATTGCACCTGTGAAATTTGGTCCGCAGGTGCCGCACCGTAGAAGCGGCCATCAAGCCGCAGAAGCAATCATGGGCCTGCCCAGTCGGGACCACAGAAGCGGTCAAAGTCTCACAGAAACGGACTCGTAGGAGCGGTGAAAGGAATGCAGAAGAGGGAGCGCAGGTGCGGCCACCGCATTGCAGAAGCGGACCCATCCCTCTTAAGTCATTTCCACACCTGCGATGGAATTTCCGCAAGTGCGGCGTCGCAGGTGTGACTACAGGTCCGCAGGTGCGAGATCGCTGGGCAGAAAAGGGGAAATTTTGAGGGTTTGATCTCATTTACATTTTGGGTCTTTGAGAGCTCGAATTGAGGCAATAATTCAAGGATTTTTCAGAGAGAACTTTGGGGTAATAATTTTTAACTCGTTTATGGTTATATTCAACTAATATATAGTTGATTTCATCATTTGATTAAGGAATTTGGTCGAGATATTTTGGAAAATGGGAGAAGTTCTTCAACTAAGTTTTTGAGTTTTGATTGAGATTTTGACATCGGATTTGGATAATTTTGGTACGAGTGAACTCATGAGTGAATGGGTGTTCATATTTTGTGACTTTTACCTAATTCTGAAACGTGGGCCCATTTCAACTTTTTGGGGCGATTTTCTAATTTCTTGCTTTAGATTTGATTTCATTAATTAGATTAGTTTCTTATAGTTGTATTTATGGTATGTAATTTATTTTGGCTAGATTTGGGCCACTCTAAGTCGGATATTCATGGAAAATGCATTGTTATTGATTGATTGAGCTTGGGTCGAGGTAAGTGGCTTGCCTAGCCTTGTGTGGAGGAAATCCCCTTAGGATTTGGTACTGTTGAGATATGCGAGCGCCGTGTACGTGATGTGACGAGTACGTACACTGGCTATTTGTTGTAAAACCCGATTTATTTTACTGAGTAGCAACCTGTTTTTCCTTTAGTTTGAGTTATACCATTTAAATGTGTATTAGTCTGCTTTCATTCTTAATTTAGCTATTCCAATACGTGTAGTTATCTTGCTTCGTCTAATATCGCATGTATACGTGCTTTAACTGCTTATTTGAACTCTGTGAAGCATGCCTAGTTGATTTTCTACTTTTCCTTGTTCTTTATCAGTATAATTATAGAAATCTTGATGTTAACTGTTGTATTTATCTGTTTGAGCTGTCTGTGTAACGACCCGACCAGTCGTTTTGCTTTCTAGAACCCTTTTCCCCTAAATAAGAATTCCTGTACATGCTTTTACTGATTTATGACTTGCGGGGATGGTTGATTCGGGATTTGGAAGAGTTTAGGTTGAAATCGGAACACTTGGTTCCTTAGGGTTGGCTTGAAAGGCCAAGTTTGACTTTGGTCAACATTTTGAGTAAATGACCTCGGAATCGGGATTTGACGGTTTCAATAGGTTCGTATAATGATTTCGGACTTGGGAGTATGTTCGGATCGGGTTTTGGATGGCCCGGGAGCGTTTTGGCACCCAATAGTGAAAGTTGGTTCTTGAAGGTTTTAGAAGTTCTTTAAAATTTGGTTTGGAGCGGGTTTTGGTGATATCGAGGTCCAAATAGAATTCCGAGACTGGGAATAGTTCCATAGTGTCATTTAAGACTTGCACACAAAATTTGGTGTCATTCCGAGTAGTATAAGTATGTTTCGGCGCATTGGAAGTAAATTGAAGAACTTGAAGTTCTTAAATTTGATTCAATTGGTTAGGGGGTGTGATTCTTAGTACTAATGTCATTTCGGGCGTTACGAGAGTTCGAGCGAGTCCGTTTTATGATTCTAAACTTGTTGGTATGTTCGGGTGGGGCTCCGGGGGCCCAGAGTGTCAATCGGACGAGGCTCAGACCAAGTTGGGAGCTTGGAGCAACAGCTGAAGCCCCCGGATCTATCATAATCGCACATGCGCTTGGTCAGCCGCAGGTGCAGGCTCACAGGTGTGAGTGACGAGCCGCAGAAGCGAGAAATGGAGGGCAGCCCAGAATCCGCAGATGCGGATGATTGGGCGCACCTGCGTGAGCGGAGGTGCGAGAGACATGGTCGCAGATGCGGCTAGGCTGGCATAATTGGCCCTTCTTGTCCACTGATGCGGAGCCTGACCAGATGAGGGAAAAGCGCATCTGCGAGACATTTGCTGTAGGTGCGGGACCATAGGTGCGGCCCAAAGCACCACATGTGCAAAAGTCGCTGGGCAGTGAGGGCTCATTTAATACGGACTTAGGCCATTTTTATCATATTTTTCTCTCACTCTTGGGCAATTTGAGAGCTTTGAAGGAGAGGATTTCGACCTAGATTTGTCAGTTAAGTAATTTCTACTTAATATGAGTTAAATACATAGTTTATGGGTAGATTATAACAGGTAAATTAAGGAAAATTATGGGTTTAGATGAAAACCTAGGTTTTTGATAAAAATGAGATTTAACCACGAAAGTTTTTATGGAATTCAGTAAAAATCATATATTCCTGTTCCTAAGGTTATGGGTAAGAACCTTCTTTAAATATTTCCGGAATCCGAGCATGTGGGCCCGGGGGTGAGTTTTAGGAATCTTGCAATTTAGGTTGGGTAATCACTTAAATGGTGGAATTATGAACCTTTGAGCATATATTGATTAGTTTATGTAATGTTTGACTAGCTTCGGGACGTTTGGCATCATATTTGGAGGTTTGAGCGCGTTCTTGAATTGGGAAGTAGGCTTTGAGACGAGGTAAGTCTCCTTTCTAACCTTGTAAGAGGGAAATTACTGCATAGGTTAACTAAATGATTATGTGTTGTTGTTTGTAGGGGCCACATACGCACGGAGTGACGAGACTCCGTACGTAGGTACTATTCCTGTTATGGCCTGGTAGTCTTAGGCTTACACCATCCCTTGTTGATATGATTATTGCTTTGTGAATATTGTTTGCCTTGAGAAGGGCAGAATAGAGTGTGCTTATTATAGGCAGGCCTAGTAGAGTCTTGCGAATCGGAGCAGAGACATCCGTACATATCTTCGAGAGGCTATGGGGTGTTAGGACATCACTCATTATTCATCTCCTATTGTGCAATTGATAGTATACTAAATTTCCCTTTTCTATTCTCTCACAGATGGTGAGTACGCGCACGGCGGACATTCCAGACCCGGGAGGAGCTGCTCCCCCCGTTGCTACAGGCCGAGGCAGAGTCCGGGGGAGGGCACCGGCCTGAGGTAGGGGAAGAGGGTGACCCAGAGCTGCCCCAGTAGCACCACCAGCAGATCCGGTAGAGGATCCCATTATTGAGGAGAAGGGCGCGGTTCCTGCCGCAGAACCAACCACGGTAGATTTCATGACAGCACTGGGCTTTCAGGAGATCATGGGCCGTATGATATGATTCATGGAAACCATGACTCAGGCTGATTTATTTGCAGCGGACCCAGCCACATCTCAGGCAGGAGGGGGAGTACAGATTCGTACTGCTCAGGCTCATGGGCACGCAACTGCAGTATATCAGACTCTGGGTGCACTACCCGTGGGCGGAGACCAACAAGTTGCGGCGGTTGTACCTGAGCCTAGACCAACTGCGGATGGCGATCCGCAGAAGTTATTGGACAAATGGATTAGGTCTTACCCTCTTATCTTTGGGGGCAAGTGTCATGAGGATGCCCAGGATTTCATTGATAGGTGCAGGGACAGAATGCACAACATGAGGATACTGGAGTCTCATGGGGTTGACTTCACTACTTTCCAACTGGAGGGCAGGGCCCGTAGATGGTGGCAGTCTTACCTTCTTGGTAGACTAGCAGGTTCTCCTCTCATTACCTAGAGCCAGTTCACACACCTTTTATTGGATAGGTATATTCCGCCCTTCAAGAGGGAAGAGTTGTGGTATCCGTTTGAGCAGCTTGTGTAGGGTCAGATGTTAGTGACCGACTATGAGGCGAGGTTTTCTTAGTTGTCTTGCCATGCACTTATGATACTTTCTACGAACACAGAGAGAGTGCAGAGATTTGTTACGGGGTTGCACCCTAATATTGGGGCTAGTATGGCCCGCGAGGTTGAGATGGGTACTGGTTATCAGCTAGTGGTTTAGATTGCTCATAGGATTGAGGGCTACCGCCATAGTAGTAGAGAGCAGATGCAGCAGGACAAGAGGGCCCATTTCTCTGGAGAGTTTAGAGGTGCCCCGACTAGGGGCATATGTCAGATCGGGAGGGGTCAACCTAGTAGGCCCACATATTCGGCACCACCACCTCCTCGGGGTGCTCCGGCACGGCCCTATTTTAGTGCTATGCCAAAGAGTTCTTATCTCCCACCAGTTCATCAGGGTTCTTCCAGTGGTTATTTCAGCGCCATGCCAGGGAGTGCATACCGCCCACTAGCCATTCAGGGTTCTTCTAGTGGGTATTCAGGCCATCAGTGTCAGACTTCGAAGCAACATTCTATGATACCAAGATGTTGTTACGAGTGTGGAGATCCGGGTCACATGAAGAGATCCTTCCCTAGTCTTTGGGGCAAGGCAGTACAGCAGGGTCAACAGCCCATGATTTCAGCTCTAGCGGCCTCACCAATTGTCCGGCCGCCCAGAGGCGGAGGGCAGGTGGGTAGAGGCCGTGATAGAGGTGGAGGTCAGGCAGGTGGGGGCCAGTCATGTGGCTCCCTAGCTAGATTCTATGCATTTTCGGCCAGACCAGATGCAGTGGCCTCAGATGCCTTGATCACATGTATTATTTCTGTCTGTGTTACGGATGCTTCAGTGTTATTTTATCCAGGATCTACCTATTCATATGTATCATCTCTGTTTGCTCATTTCCTGGATGTTCCTCGTGAGTTCTTGGGTACTCCTGTTTATAGGTCCAATCTTGTGGGAGATTCTGCGGTTGTGGATAGGATCTATCGGTCTTGTGTGGTCACATTCTATGGTTACGAGACTAGGGCGGACCTTCTGCTACTTGATATGATCGACTTTGAGGTCATCCTAGGCATGGATTGGTTATCTCCATACCACGCTGTCCTTGATTGTCATGCCAAGACTATTACCTTAGCGATGCTAGAATTATCGAGATTTGAGTGGAAGGGTTCCTTAGTTAGTATAGCTAGTCGGGTCATCTCTTTTCTGAAGGCTCAACATATGGTCGAGAAGGGTTGTTCGGCTTATCTAGCTTATGTTCGGGACTCCACCGTAGAGTCTCCAATGATCTATTTTGTGCCAGTAGTCTGGGAGTTCGCCGATGTGTTTCCTTCTGACCTTCCAGGCATGCCGCTAGATCGTGATATTGATTTTTGTATTGATTTGGCTTCAGGCACCCAGCCTGTATCTATCCCACCGTACCGTATGGCTCCGAAAGAATTGAAGGAGTTGAAGGAACAATTTGAGGAGTTGTTAGCAAAGGGGTTTGTGAGACCAAGTGCATCGCCTTAGGTGCACCAGTGTTATTTGTGAAGAAGAAAGATAGGACTATACGGAAGTGCATTGATTACTGCTAGTCGAACAAGGTTACCATCAAGAACAAGTACCCGCTGCCACATATCGATGATTTGTTCGACCAGTTGCAGGGTGCTAGTGTGTTTTCTATGATCGACTTGAGATCGGGGTACCATCAGTTGAAGATTCAGGACTCAGATGTTCCGAAGACTGCCTTCCATACCAGATATGGTCATTATGAGTTCCTAGTGATGTCCTTCGGCTTGACAAATGCCCCAACAGCATTCATGGATTTGATGAACAGAGTGTTTAGGCCTTATATTGATTCCTTTTGTTTATTGTCTTCATTGATGACATCCTGATTTACTCACGTAGCCTGGGGGAGCACGAGCAGCATTTGAGAGTGGTACTTCAGACATTGTGAGAGCAGGAGCTATATGCTAAGTTCTCCAAATGTGAGTTTTGGTTAGAGTCTGTGGCATTCTTGGGGCATGTTGTATCAGAAGAGGGTATTAAAGTGGATCCCAAGAAGATTAAGGCAGTTCAGAGTTGGCCTCATCCCACTTCGACGACTGTGATCAGGAGTTTCTTGGGATTAGCAGGCTATGATCGCCGGTTTGTGAAGGTCTTTTCATCCATTGCAACACCTTTGACTAGATTGACCCAGAAGGGTGATCCGTTCCCTTGGTCCGATCATTGTGAGGCGAGCTTCTAGAAGCTCAAGACAGCTTTGACTACAGCACCGGTTCTAGTGTTGTCTTCCGGCTCGGGGATGTATACCATATATTGCGATGCTTCACGTGTTAGCTTGGGTTGTGTATTGATGGAGGAGGGGTGAGTTATTATATATGCTTTGCGTCAGCTAAAGATTCATGAGAAGAATTACCCTGTGCATGATTTAGAGTTAGTCGCGATTGTTCATGCTCTTAAGATATGAATGCATTATCTGTATGGGGTTCTATATGAGGTTTATACTGATCATCACAGCTTACTATATTTGTTCAAGCAAAGGGATCTAAATTTGAGGCAACGTAGATGGCTCGAGTTATTGAAGGATTATGACATCACCATTATTTATCATCCGGGCAAGGCAAATATGGTCGTGGATACCTTAAGCAAGAAGGCAGAGAGTATGAGTAGCTTGGCATTTATTTCGGCGGAGGAGAGGCCACTAGCTTTGGACATTCAGTCCTTGGCTAACAGACTTGTGAGGTTGGATATTTCAGAGCCCAGTCGGGTTCTTGCATGTGTTATTGTTCAGTCTTCATTATTGGGACGGATCAAGACCCGAGAGTTTGATTATCCGCACATGGTAGTTCTTATAGATACGTTACTTCAGGGTGGTGCTAAAGAAGTGTCTATTGGCGAGGATGGTGTTCTGCGACTCCAGGGTCGTCTATGTGTTCCTAATATCGATGGCGAGGGAGAGGATCCTAGAATAGGCACACAGTTCTTGGTATTATATTCATCCAGGTGCTACAAAGATGTATCGTGACCTGAGATAGGGTTATTGGTGGCGGCGGATGAAGAAAGACACAGTGGAGTATGTAGCTAGGTGTCTAAATTGCCAGCAGGTCAAGTGTGAGCACCAAAGGCCAGGTGGCCTACTTCAGCAGATGATTTTACCTGAGTGGAAATGGGAGCGCATCTCTATGGACTTCGTAGTTGGATTGCCGCGGACCTTGCAGAAGTTTGATGCAGTTTGGGTCATTGTCGACAGATTGACCAAGTCGGCACACTTAATTCCGGTTATGACTACCTATACTTCAGAGAAATTGGCCCAGATTTATATTAGGGAGATAGTTCGGTTGCACGGTGTGCTTGTTTCCATCATATCATATAGAGGCCCTCAGTTCACTTTCCATTTCAGGAGAGCCGTACAGAGTGAGTTGGGGACCCGTGTAGAGCTCAACACAGCGTTTCATCCACAAACCGACGAGCAGTCAGAGCGGACAGTTCATATATTGGAGGATATGCTGAGAGCATATGTGATTGACTTTGGATGATAGTGGGATCAGTTGTTGCCATTGGCCGAGTTTGCCTACAAGAACAATTATCAATCCAGCATCGAGATGGCTCCATTTGAGGCTTTATATGGTCGGCGATGTCATTCTCCCATCGGGTGGTTTGAGCCCGGCGAGGCTAGGTTATATGGTACTAATCTGGTGAGGGATGCCTTGGAAAAGGTAAAGTTGATTCAGAAGTGACTACGAACAGCATAGTCCAGACAGAAGAGTTACGCCAATCAGAAGGCACGTGATGTATCATTTATGGTAGGCGAGAAGGTTCTCTTGAAAGTCTCGCCGATAAAGGGTATTATGAGATTTGGAAAGAAGGGCAAGTTGAGCCCGAGGTTTATAAGCCCATTTGAGGAGTTGAGGCGAGTTGAGGAGGTTGCTTATGAGCTTTCTTTACCTCCCAGCCTATCAGGGGTTCATCCAGTTTTTCACGTGTCTATGCTCCGGAAGTATCATGCCGACCTGTCACATGTATTAGACTTCAGCACTATTCAGCTAGATGAGAGCTTGGGTTATGATGAAGAGCCAGTTGTTATTGTCGCTAGGCAGGATCGCTAGTTGAGGTCCAAGAGGATTTCCGCGGTAAAGGTTCAGTGGAGGGGCCAGCCAGTCAAGGAGGCGATCTGGGAGTCCGAGGAGGACGTGCCAAGCAGATATCCACACTTATTGTCACGCCCCGAGCCTGGGGGCGAGACCGGCACCCAGTGCCTCACCTATCCTTGCATACCACTTGCGACTAAGAGACTCTGAACATGTAATGTCATACTTTGGCCATGGGCCACATTACAAGATAATGTGAGATGCAAAATATAATAATGAATAGAGACTAACGCTGAGTAAATGTCAACATAAAGCTGGGCCGACAAGGCCGTCATAATTACTACAACTGACAAGCCAACAAAATATACGTACAGGGCCTACAAGCCCAACATACTGCACTAACTGACAGGATATGTCTACAAGCCTCTACTGATAGATGTACTGTGATTGGAACAGGGCCCTGACCTATCCATAACCTATTTACATATATAAACAAAACTTCTAGACCCGGTAACTCCGAAGGACGGGGAGCTTACTGATAAAGCTGAACACGGGCAACACCTACTGAGGAGGTATACCCGTCTGTCTGTCAGAACCTGCACACATGAAATGCAGCGCCCCCAGAAAAGGGACGTCAGTACGAAATAATATACCGAGTATGTAAGGCAATATACTGAAAGCTGAAACTAAACTGATAATATAATAACTGAAAGTAACTGGAAGTCAATGATAATCTGAAGATATGCTTACCTACTGATACTGACTCAACTCTCTCAATATAGTAAGTAAAATAGTTGTTCGGCCTTATAAGACTCAGTATATATATATATAACTGCTCTGCCATAGTAGGCTCTCTCATAGGCGCTCGACCATACTAGGCTTTGTATCTCAGCCAACTAGGCTCGCTCATAGGCGCTCGACCACAGTAGGCTCGGTATATAACTTACCATCTGATCAGAGGTTGCCCAATATGGGCCTGCCCATCGATTATAGCTCGATGGTAATACAAATACTGCAATACTGTATATATAGACTTTCTGCACTCTTGACTGGGAAAAGAAAATACTCAATTGAATATGAAGTCCCGATAAGGAGAATATTGTAACTTACAAAACTAGAAAAATATACGTATATTTCGGGACATGACTTTTTTCTTTATACCTCATTATCAAACTTGTGTAATTATGAGATCATGTAAAATGAAGGAAGAGCTTAGCCTTAACATACCTGGAATAAGAAAGAATCCGTTTGATGTTCTTGGAAAAGGTTGCACCGTACTTCCTTAGAATCGCAAAATTTTACGTTTCTAAGGTTCTAATAATTTTCGTTGGATTGGTTGAAGAATCATGCTGCTTAATGTAACATTTAGAATCTGATTCCAGTGTTTGAAAATGAAAAGTTAAAAACTTATAAGAATGGTCGACGTTCTCAACCTCTGATTATAGTGTCTTGAGAATGAAAATGTTGTAAAATCCTAGAATGAATTGTATTAAGTTGAAATTAATATAATGAAATGTGTCTTGATCTTAAGGTATTATGTTGCCACCTAACCACAAATGACCAAGAGTCATTTGTTTGGTTAGGGGCTTGGTGACACATGGGGGTAGGGGTGGGAATTTCTAATCTTATCCTATAATCCACTTAATTAGTTGGGTAATATTTCGTTACCCAGTAATTAACTAATTACCCGTATAATTAGGAATTGTCTCAAATTATTAAAATTCTACTTATTTTTAATATACTTTACACATCATACTATCACAGTCATATGGTACCTTGTATGGTACTAGTCTATACGTATCGGGTATTATAGCTCGGACCGTATTTTATCCAAAATCGACAACCTTCAACGAAACTCATTTTCTTTAATTCGTGTACCCTTTCCTTCATGGCACTTATTGCTTGTTATAAATAGCATAAATATGCTAACCTCAAGACAATCTCATCCCCGAGTTTATGTCAATTAACTGAAGACGAAACTTTACCGTACGAAAAACGCGAGATGTAACATCCTTTCCCCCTTAGAAACATCTGTCCTCGAATGTCTAGTCTTAGATACTTTGGAAATCATTTGCCAGAGTCTCCTCCGCACACTAGACTAAAACCACCCTGCACGCAGCCAGAAAATATTCTATACATGCCACACTTGGCCTCACAGAGCTGTCTATTATAAGTTCTGAAAGTCAAAAATAAGATCTTACCTAATGACCTACCAGTTTGAATAGAGCTGTGCTGAGGTATCCCATCTCGAGCCATATCTTCAGTTTGAAATAGGTGGGGGTATTTAGACTTCATTTCTTCCTCCGCTTCCCATGTCATCTCTTCCACATTCTTGCTTCTCCATAAAACCTTTACGGAGGCTATTTCCTTATTCCGTAGCTTGCGGATTTGTCAGTCTAGGATGGCAACTAGAATTTCCTCGTATGACAAGTCCTCCGTAATCTGTACATCATCTGTGGGCACCACACGGGTAGGATTGCCAATGCATTTCCGTAGCATGTATACGTGAAAAACTGGATGGACAAACTCCAATTCTGTGGGCAATTCTAACTCATAAGCTACTTGGCCCACTCTATGAATGATCCTATAAGGCCCAATATACTGTGGTCTAAGCTTTCCCTTCTTGCCAAACCTCATTACACCCTTCATAGGTGACACCTTTAAGAATAACCAGTCATTAACCCAAAACTCTAAGTCTCGTCACCGCACATCAGAATATGACTTCTGACGACTCTGAGCTATCAACAGAGGATAAGCTTTAATTTTTCTATGGCCTGTTAAACCAGGTCCTGCCCATGTAATCCTGATTCTCCAATATCAAACCACCCTATAGGAGATCTGCACTTACGCCTATACAAAGCCTCGTACAGAGCCATCTGGATACTGGAGTAGTAACTGTTATTATATGCAAACTCGATAAGAGGTAGATGTTCATCCCAACTTCTTTTAAAATCCAACACACATGCTCGTAATATATCCTCAAGCGTCTGAATTGTGCGCTCGGCTTGTCCATCTGTTTGTGGATGAAAAGTTGTGCTTAGATTCACCTGAGTTCCTAGACCTCTCTTAAATGACCTCCAAAAATGTGTTGTAAACTGGGCCCCACGGTCAGATATAATAGATACTGGTACTCCATGTAGTCGCACTATCTCCTTAATATATAATTTTGCATAATATTCTATTGTATATGTAGATCTGACCGGTAGGAAATGAGCTGATTTTATGAGCCTATCAACTATCACCCATAAGGAATTGAACTTACGATGAGAACGAGGTAAACCCATGATAAAGTCCATGTTTATCGCCTCCTATTTCCATGTCGGGATCTCTATGGTCTGCATTAGCCCTCCGGGCTTCTGGTACTCTATCTTCACCTGCTGGCAACTAGGACACTGAGCGACATATTCAGTAATGTTCTTCTTCATATCGTTCCACCAGTACACATCCTTAATGTCATGATACATGTTCGTCGACCCAGGATGAATGGAGTACCACGAATGATGTGCCTCTGACATAATCCTGTCTCGTAGCCCTGCTACATCTAGAACACACAAATGACCCCTGTATCTGAGAACCCCATCTCCCTTGAGCTCTAACAACAGCTTCTACTGCTGCGGAACTTGCTCTTTCAACTTGACCAACTCTGAATCCTCGTACTACCTCTCCTTTACTTCAGTTTTGAGGGATGATTTTGTAGTATTTTTGAGTACAACTCCACCATTGCCAGAGTCTACTAACCGAACCCCCAAACAAGCCAATTGATGAATCTCCCTAGTTAATTGTCTTTTTTCTAGGCCTCTACATGTACTAAGCTACCCATGGATCGGCGACTTAAGGCATTTGCTACCACATTAGCTTTCCCTGGATGGTAGAGAATGTGAACATCGTAATCTTTTAATAACTCAAGTCATCGCCTATGTCACAAATTCAACTCTCTTTGCTTGAATATATATTGCAGGCTCTTATGATCTATAAATATATCAACATGAACACTATATAAATAATGCCGCCATATCTTAAGCGCATGGACGACCGAAGCTAACTCGAGGTCATGGGTCGGATAATTCCTCTCATTCTTCCTTAACTGCCTTGAAGCATACGCAATTACCTTCCCATGTTGCATCAGGACACACCCTAACCCGACACCTGAGGTATCACAATACATTGCATGACCATTTGGACCCTCTGGAAGTGCTAAAACGGGCGTTGAGGTCAACCTGTTCTTAAGCTCTTGGAAACTCTGCTCAGAGGCCTCTATCCACTGAAACTTATTTGCTTTCTGCGTCAACTTTGTTAATGGTGCTGAAAGAGAAGAAAAACCTTCTATGAACCTCCGGTAGTATCATGCTAAGCCTAGAAAGCTACGAATCTTTGCCGGAGTGGTAGGTCTAGGCCAGGATTTCACAGCCTCAATCTTCTGAGTGTCTACCTTTATACCTCCATCGAATACAATGTGCCCCAAGAATGCAATGGACTTCAACCAGAACTCACATTTAGAAAACTTAGCATACAATTTATTATCACGGAGGGTTTGGAGTATCACATGTAGGTGGTCCGCATGCTCATCATCTGAATATCATCAATAAAAACTATCACAAACAGATCTAAATATGGTTGGAATGGCTATTCATCAAGTCCATAAATATGGCAGGTGCATTCATCAACCCGAAGGACATGACAAGGAACTCGAAGTGGCCGTATTGGGTCCTGAAGGTTGTCTTGGGAATAGCTTTCTCCCGCACTCTGACCTGGTGGTACCCCGACCTCAAATCTATCTTTGAAAAGCATTTAGCTCCCTGCAACTGATCAAACAAGTCGTCTGTCCTCGGAAGTGGATACTTATTCTTAATAGTTACCTTGTTCAGTTGCCTATAATCGATACATATCCTTAGTGAGCCGTCTTTCTTCCGTACAACCAGTACTGGTGTACCCCAAGGTGAGGTACTGGGTGTGATGAAACCTTTCTCTAGTAAATTTTTTAACTGCTCCTTCAACTCCTTTAATTCAGCAGGTGCCATTCTATATGGAGGGATGGATATTGGTTGAGTTCCCGGAAGCAAATCGATGCCAAAATCAATCTCTCGCTCTGGGGGAATACCTGTAAATACATCTGCGCACTCTTTTACTACTGTAATAGACTGAAGTATAGGTATTTCAGTATCTATATCTCTTACTTGCACAATATAATAAATGAACCCTTTTGCGATCATTTTCCTCGCCTTCAGATAGGAAATAAACCCACCTCTAGTTGTCGTTGTATTACCTACCCACTCAAAGACTAGCTCACCCAGAAAATGAAATCTAGATATATTTGCTCGACAATCAACTGTGGCATAGCATGCTGCCAACCAGTCCATGCCCATGATAGCATCAAAATCCAACATCTCTAGCTCAACTAGGTCGGCTAGGGTCTAACGATCACAAACTAATATCGTACAACCTCGGTAAATCCGACCGGTGTAGATACCGCTAAATGATTACTTAGTATTTCAGGCACTATACCAAACTTCCCCGCGACAAATGGGGTAATACACGATAAAGTAGATCCTGGGTCTATCGAGGTATAAGCATCGTGAGAGCAAATGGTCAACATACCTGTCACAACGTCTGGTGAGGATTCCTGGTCCTATCGACCCGCTAACGCATAGCTACGAATCTGGTTACCACCTGAACTGAAACCTCTACTTCTGCCTCGACCTCTACCAGCAGAAGACTGAGACTCACGACCTGAAGGATGCACAGACATAGATAATCCTGTTGCTAAATTCGTTGGTTGCGCCATACCCCTAGAATCTCTATTTGGGCAATCTCGCATCTTATGCCCCAGATGTCCACATGTATAACAAGCATCGGAACTGGATCAGCATTAGCCTAAGTGTCCACTACTGCAGATGGCACACCACGGTGGAAATGGCCATGTCTCCCCCGAACCTCGCTGTCACTGCAAACTTGACACCTGGGAGCTTTCACCTGGTCCTGACTGAGTATAACGGTCATAAATGTAACCCTGTAGCTGAGGTGGTGGATGTCTAGGTGGCCGTTTGAATTACTGGGGCCTGTAACTACCCTGAGACTGCTCCTGAGACCTGGCAAATCTTATCCTCTTACGTTTCCCTGAGTCAGTCCTCTCCGTACCCTTCTGCTGACGCTTACCCCTTTCTATATTCTGGGCAAATGCCTGAATACGGTAGATATCCATACTATCTTGTAATGCAGCGGTGGCACATGCCTCGGTCAACTCTGGGCCAACCCTGCTATAAACCTGTGGATTCTATACCGTATAGTAGCAACTATAGATGGTGCATATATGGCCAATGAGTCAAAACGGAGACTATACTCTCAAACACTCATATTGCCCTGCTTGAGGGATAGAAACTGATCGACTCGGGCCTGTCAGATCTCTCACGGTAAGTACTAGTCAAGGAAGGCATCTGAAAACTTCTCCCAAATAGCAGGAGGTGCCTCACGTCCACTGGATCTTTCCCATCCCTCGTACCAAAGGATGGCTATACCTTGGAGTCGAAAAGCTGCTAGCTCAACTGCCTCTTTCTCCATGGCATGCATAACCCGAAAGATCCTGTGAAGCTGATCTATGAAATCCTGCGGGTCCTCCCTCTGATCTGTCCCCGTGAACTCTGGGGGACTCAAAGCAATAAACTCTCGGACCCTTGAACTCCCAGATCCCTCAAAAGGTCCTGCACTAGCATATGCCCTAACCTGTGGTTCGGTAGCTACCAATTGTGCCAACAAATGCACCGCACTCCTTAATTCCTGATCTGATGGAAGTGGAGGGGGAACTGGATGTGCGGTCTCCCTAGGAATCTCCTCAGGTAGCGGAGGAGCCGGTAATGGCTGAGTAGGGGTCTCTCCCTGGGCCTCCGATTGGGCCCCATCTACTGGGGGTACCCAGCTAGTCCCCTCACTTACTGTTGTTTCTCTCCTCTGGCTAGCTGTAGTCTTCCTAGTTACAGTCATATGTGCATGCAAATGCCAACACGTAAGTTTAACTCAAGTTTCCTATAATTCAGTGCTACAACACGATTTAGATTTGAAAGAAGGGTAACAAACTCCTAGATGCCCTTTAGTCCCCTGCTTATATAATGTGGTGCACCACACATCTATAAACAAGACCTTACAAGACACGACTTATTGACTCCCTAGGACAGAACTGCTCTGATACCAATTTTGTCACGCCTCAAGCCTGGGGGCGAGATCGGCACCCAATGCCTCACCTATCCTTGCGTACCACTTGCGACTAAGAGACTCTGAACATGTAATGTCATACTTTAGACATGGGCCACATTACAAGATAATGTGCGATGCATATTGTAAAACGGAATAGAGACTAATGCTGACTAAATATCAACATAAAGCTGGGCCGACAAGGGCGTTATAAGTACTATAACTGACAAGCCAACAAAATATATGTACAGGGTCTACAAGCACAACATACTGCACTAACTGACAGGATATGTCTAGAAGCTTTTATTGATAGATGTATTATGATCGAAACAGGGCCCCGACCTATCTATAACCTATTTACATATATACACAAAACTTCTAGACCCGGCAACTCCGAAGGACAGGGAGCTAAGCGATAAAGCTGAACTCGGGCAACACCTACTGATGAGGTCTACCCGTCTGTCTGTCTGAACCTGCACGCATGAAATGCAGCGCCTCCAAAAAAGGGACGTCAGTACGAAATAATGTACCGAGTATGTAAGGCAATATACTGAAAGCTGAAACTGAACTGATAATATAATAACTGAAAACAACTGGAAGTCAAGGATAATCTGAAGATATGCTTACCTGCTGATACTGACTCAACTCTCTCAATATAGAAAGTAAAATAGTTGTCCGGTCTTATAAGGATCGGTATATATATATATATATATATATATATATATATATAAAACTGCTCTGCCATAGTAGGCTCGCTCATATTGTATCTCGGCCAACTGTGCTCGCTTATAGGCACTCAGCCGCAGTAGGCTCGATATATAACTTACCATCTGATTAGAGGTTGCCCAATATGGACCTGCCCATCAATTATAGATCGATGGTAATGAAAATACTGTAATACTGTATATATAGACTTTCTGCTCTCTTGACTGGAAAAAGGATATACTCAACTGAATATGAAGTCCCGATAAGGAGAATATTGTAACTTACAAGACTAGAAAAATATACGTAAATTCCGGGACATGAATTTTTTCTTTATACCTTATTTTCAAACTTGTGTAATTACGAGATCATGCAAAATGAAGGAAGAGCTTAGCCTTAACATACCTGGAGTGGGGAAAAATCCATTTGATGTTCTTGGAAAAGGTTACACCGTACTCCCTTTGAATCGCAAAATTTTACGTTGCTAAAGTTCTATTAATTTTCGTTGGATTGGTTGAAGAATCACGCTGCTTAATGTAACATTTAGAATCTGATTCCAGTGTTTGAAAATGAAAGTTAAAAACTTATAAGAATGGCCGACGTTCTCAACCTCCGATTATAGTGTCTTGAAAATGCAAATGTTGTAAAATCCTAGAATGAAATGTATTAAGTTGAAATTAATATAATGAAATGTGTCTTGATCTTAAGGTGTTAGGTTGCCACCTAACCACAAATGACCAAAAGTCATTTGTTTGGTTAGGGGATTGCTGACACGTGGGGTGGGGGTAGGGATTTCAAATCTTATCCTATAATCCACTTAATTAGTTGGGTAATATTCCGTTACTCGGTAATTAACCAATTACCCGTATAATTAAGAATAGTCTCAAATTACTTAAAATTCTGCTCATTTTTAATATACTTTATACATCATACTATCACGGTCATATGGTACCTTGTATGGTACTAGTCCATAAGTATCAGGTATTATAGCTCGGACCGTATTTTATCCAAAATCGACAACCTTCAACGAAACTCATTTTCTTTAATTCGTGTACCCATTCCTTCATGGCACTTACTTATTGCTTGTTATAAATATCATAAATATGCTAACCTCAAGATAATCTCATCCCCGAGTTTAAGTCAATTAACTGAAGACGAAACTTTAACGTACGGAAAATGCGAGATGTAACATTTATTCAGCACATCAGGTATGAATCTAAACCCATTCGAGGACAAACGTTTGTTTAAGAGGTGGAGCATGTAACGACCTGACCGGTCATTTTTCTTTTTAGAACCCTGTTCCCCTAAATAAGACATCCCATACATGCTTTTACCGTATTATGACTTACGGGGACAGTTGGTTCGGGATTTGGAAGTGTTTGGGTTGAAATCAGAACACTTGGTTACTTAGGGTTGGCTTGAAAGGCCAAGTTTGACTTCGGTCAACATTTTGAGTAAACGGCCTTGGAATCGGAATTTGACGGTTCTAATATGGTCGTATGATGAGTGCTGACTTGGGCGTATGTTCGGATCCGATTTTGGATTACCCGAGAGCGTTTTGGCGCCCAATAGTGAAAGTTGTTTATTGAAGGTTTTAGAAGTTCTTAAAAATTTGGTTTGGAGTGGGTTTTGGTGATATCGAGGTCCAAACAAAATTTTGAGATCGGGAATAGTTCTGTAGTGTCATTTAAGACTTGCACGCAAAATTTGGTGTCTTTCCGAGTAGTATAAGTGCGTTTCGGTGCCTTGGAAGTAAATTGAAGAACTTGATGTTCTTAAGTTTGATTCAATTGGTTAGGGGGTGTGATTCTTAGTTTTAATGTCGTTTTGGGCGGGGCCCCGAGAGTTCGTGAGAGTCCGTTTTATGATTCTAAACTTGTTGGTATGTTCAGGCGGGGCCCCGAGTGTCAATCAGATGAGGCTCGGACCAAGTTGGGAGCTTGGAGCAATAGCTGAAGCTCCCAGATCTATCATAATCACACCTACGCTTGGTCAGCTGCAGGTGTGGGCTCGCAGGTGCGAGCCACGAGCCGCAGAAGCGAGAAATGGAGGGCAGCCCATAATCCACAAATACGGAAGATTGGGCGCACATGCGTGAGCGCAGGTCTGAGAGACACGGTCGCAGGTGTGGCTAGGCTCGCATAAGCGGCCCTTCTTGTCTGCAGATGTGGAGCCTGACCAGATGAGGAAAAGGCGCACCTGCGAGGCATTTGCCGCAGGTGCGGTACCGCAGGTTCGGCCCAAAGCACCGCAGGTGTGAAAGTCGTCGGGCAGTGAGGGCTTATTTAATACGGACTTAGGCCATTTTTATCACATTCTTCTCACTCTTGGGCGATTTGAGAGCTTTGAAGAAGGGGATTTCGACTTAGCTTTCTGAGGTAAGTAATTTCTACTTAATGTGAGTTAAATATATAGTTTATGGGTAGATTATAACATGTAAATTAGGGAAAATCATGGGTTTAGGTGAAAACCTAGGATTTTGATAAAAAATAAGATTTAACCACGAAATTTGTTATGGAATTGAGTAAAAATCATATATTCTTGTTCCTTAAGTTATGGGTAACAACCTTCCTTAAATATTTCCGGAATCAGAGCATGTAGGCCCGGGGATGAATTTTAGGAATCTTGTAATTTAGGTTGGGTAATCACTTAAATAGTGGAATTATGAACCTTTGAGCATAGATTAATTAGTTTATGTAATGTTTGACTAGCTTCGGGTCGTTTGGCGTCAAATTTTGAGGTTTGAGCATGTTCTTGAATTGGGAAGTAGGCTTTGAGACGAGGTAAGTTTCCTTTCTAGCCTTGTAAGAGGGAAATTACCCCATAGGTAAACTAAATGATTATGTGTTGTTATTTGTGGGGGGTCATGTACGTACGGAGTGACGAGAGTCTTTACGTAGCTATTATTCCTGTTATGTCCGGGTAGTCTTAGGCTTACTCCGTGCCTTGTTGATATGATTATTGCTTTATGAATATTGTTTGCCTTGAGAAGGGCGGATTGGACTGTGCTTATTATATGTATCAANAAGCGAGATGAGGCAGCCTGGCTTTGGTCCGCACCTGCACGAGTTGTCCGCAGAAGCAGAATCGCAGGTGCACCAATATAACCGCAGGTACGGAAGTTGCTGAAGGGCAGTGATGTTTTAAATCGGGGTTTGAGCACTTTTGCTCACTTCTTACTCTTCTTGGGGGCGATTTTGGAGCTGGTTAGAGAGAGGATTTCCATCAACTAGTTGAGCTTTGAGTCGTTTGGCATCAAATTTGGAGGTTTAAGCGCGTTCTTGAATTGGGAAGTCGGCCTTGAGATGAGGTAAGTCTCCTTTCTAACCTTGTAAGAGGGAAACTACCCCATAGGTGAACTAAATTAATATGTGTTGTTGTTTATGGGGGGGAGGCACGTATGGACGAAGTGACGAGAGTCCGTACGTAGCTACTATTCCTGTTATGTCCGGGTAGTCTTAGGCTTACACCATGCCTTATTGATATTGCTATTGATTTATGTATATTGTTTGCCTTGAGAAGGGAGGAATGGAGTGTGCTTATTAAATGTTTCAACAGGAATGGGAATTGAGGAAACATGATGGGATCTTAAAAGTTTTCATTTGAATGTCGTATTTTGAAAAGAATGGGAGAGTACTATAAATATTTATGAGATCTTTGTGTAACCGCATCACATGTATGATTCGCGAGCAGGGTAATACCTTAAATTTATGTTTGACCTTGTCGCATGTATGATTCACGAGCAGGGAAAATAGATGCATCTATGGTTCGCGCTGACCCTCAGCAGTGCACTGTATAAATATTTTGTTGGATCGGGCCGTACGACCTCAGCATAACTGCGCATGCTAATTATTAGGAAATTCTCCATGGTTTATTCTGTTTAAATGCCTTGAAATGTAAGTTGCTAAATGGTATTACTGAAATTGAAGTTATAATTATGAAAGAAGGACTTATCTCTTCCTGTTGTTGAACTGACAGTATCATGCATGATATCCATGCTTAGTATAATGCTTTAAATTACATTATTATTGGCCTAGTAAGTGTCAAGTTGACCCCTCGTCACTACTTCTTCGAGGTTAGGCGGGATACTTACTGGGTACATATTGTTTATGTACTCATACTATGCTTCTGTACTTAATTATACATGATCTGAGGCTGGTGCATCTAGTTACCCGCCCGGCGCGCATACCTGATCTTGGACTGAGACTTCACGGTGAGCTGCCCCTTCTGAGCCGTTCAGCAGCATGCCGGAGTTTCTCTTTTGTTTTTATCTATCTATTCTGTTTCAGACAGTAGGATAGTCATCTTTTGTATATTCTACTAGTTTCCCACACACTTGTGACACTAGATCTTGGCACGTATTAGTAGATTTCGATTTTTGGGCTGTAATTCAATAGTTATAACTGCTTTTAGATGTTTCCGTTTGTTTGCCTTAGAAATACTTTACTTATTAAATACTTTAAATGTAAGTAAAGCTAGTTGTTGGAATTGCTTAATAAACATAAATGGAAAATCACTAGGTTGTTTACTGTTGGCTTGTCCAGTAACGGTGATGGACGCCATCACGGCCTGACATAGAGTTGGGTCGTGACAATGTGTTTAATTTTGAGACTACGAGGCGGTTCCTCGGGAGTTCACACTGCACATTTACTTTTGAGACTACGAGGCGGTACCTCGGGAGTTCTCCCCGCACATTTACTTTTGAGACTACGAGGCGGTACCTCGGGAGTTCTCCTTGTATATTTAATTTTGAGACTACGAGGAGGCACCTTGGGAGTTCTCCCTGTATATTTAATTTGGGACTACGAGACGGTATCTCGGGAGATCCCCTATTGTTTACCCCTGTGTGTTGTATTGTTGCCTTGCTGTGTTTCCTTTTGTTAAATTCTAGTCTCTCATTATACTGTATATTCTCCTGACTTGTATATTATTTACCAGTGGGCCTGACCTGACCTCGTCACTACTCGACCGATGTTAGGCTTGGCACTTACTGGGTACCATTGTGGTGTACTCATGCTCTTCTGCACATGTTTTCGTGTGCAGATCCAGGTTCATCATATCAGCCTCGCTATTAGTTGTGCATTTGCTGTTGTTCCGAAGACTTCAAGGTACAGCTGCTCGCGTCTGCAGACCTAGGAGTCCCCCTCTATTCTCCCCTATGTCAAACACTTCCTGTATTTCTTTCATTTGACTCTAGTGTATAGAGATGCTATTTTCCTTTTGTAGCTTGTGACTTACGATGCTTCGGGTTTTGGGAAGACTGTATATTTATAGAGTATTGGTTATTGTACATGCCGAGCGACATTGTTACTAGTTATTCAGTTATCCACTGCTGTTAGTTGCCAAGTTTCACTTTCGTTCTGTTATTTTCCGCAATTTGTTAGGCTTACCTAGTCGTAGAGACTAGGTGCCGTCACGACGTTATACAGAGGGAGTTTGGGTCATGACAAATGCAATCTATTCAAATATTGTATACATCAAAATGATACAGTACAATATAATACAATACAATACTATATTATACATTATGAAACGATACATAACAACCATCCTAACGAGTTGTAATCTAGGAAGAACATGAATAAAA
The DNA here is from genome assembly GCA_000715115.1 of Nicotiana otophora. Taxonomy (NCBI): domain Eukaryota; kingdom Viridiplantae; phylum Streptophyta; class Magnoliopsida; order Solanales; family Solanaceae; genus Nicotiana; species Nicotiana otophora. The sequence goes on along the minus strand of AWOL01S0003890.1, from coordinate 288,340 downwards.
AATACGGATTAAGCTAAGTAAAGAATGTAATTCAAAGCCCCTACTAATTATATTAACTAGAACAAAAAATTAACATTCAAATACAAAAGATAATCCAAGAATATGAACATGAACTCATACATGATTAATCTAACATAGATAATGTAAGAAAACATGGTAAATAAAAGAGAAGGTAAGATACCCCTAAACTTCTCAAGGTGTTTGTCAATCCATCATAAACTTCCTCTCAAAATGAGAAGAAGGGACTATTCATACTAGGGTGATATTTGGGAAACATGACCAAAATACATTTAAGCTAGTGTCACGGCCTGGAATCCCACCCTCGGGACCGTGATGGCGCTTAAATTTTACTTGCTAGGCAAGTCAAGATTAGCTAAATTACTTAACCAGTTTTAACAAGTCAAATCAAAACGTTAACAATAATAACTGAAATAGTCTGAAATTGAGTGATATAATACTGAATAACGTAATTTAAACATATCCTAGAATCTGGAGTCACGAATACATGAGCATCTAGAGTGCTACAGATAAAGTTTTAACAAAATACAACTGTTTTGAAGCTAAATGAACAGTAAATGATAGAATGGAAGGGGACTTCAGGGCTGCGGACGCTATGCAACTATACCTCAAGTCTCAACAAGTAGCTGAATTCGAGCAGTCTCGCTATGCGCCGCTTGGATAAACTCTGATATCTGCACAAGAAGTGCAGGAGTAAAGTATGAGTACAACTAACCCCATGTACCCTGTAAGTGTCGAGCCTAACCTTGACGAAGTAGTGACGAGGCTATGGCAAATCACTCACAAATAACCTGTATGAGATAATAACAACAGAAAAAAGGGACATAAATAAAGCAATAACTCATATAAACAGACCCGAAGGTCAACTACCAGAGAGCCCAGAATAACAAAGTCTCAAGTCTCATATCAAAATACCTAGGATAACTCAACAATTACATATTCAATCTGTTGCGACACGTAACCCAATCCCACCATATCATCATCTGTTCATGTCATAATCCGTCCTTATTCTTTCATTTCATTTCAATACCTTTTAATTTTTGTTGTAGTGTGCAACCCGCTCCCCAAACATTTTCAATCGTCACCATAAACAATTCAACAACAATAGTTACAAAATATCTACATCAAGAAGGTAAATGTACAAGACAGTAAAGTACCATAGAATAATTGGAGAATCTCTAACATCTCGAAATCTCAAACTTTACCAATTCATCGGTACATATAATTAAACAGCTCACGCAAGTGAAACAACATCATAAAGTGTAACAATTACTACAAAAATAATAGAAACAGGTAAAGCATGTGACAATTAAGATATGCAATTAAGGCATGTAGAAGCAGGTAGCAAATAAGCAGAAATCATGCGAGGGACAAACAAATTAAGGCAAAGTAACAATTAAATGACAAGCAACAAATTCTACTTATTTTCTCTCTATTAATAAGGGAGAATAAGCACACACTAGGACAACATGCCTGCCTGGCCTTATTGAGGGTATAATTGTCATTATGCCTAGCCTTACCGGGGGTATAATTATCTTAGAGGAAAAGATTAACTTTAAAGGTTTCCCTACGTCTTCTCGGTGAGATGCCAGAGAGACGATCACGTGCTACATTGGATTTTGGGTAAACGGTGGACACTCGAAAGTTTTACTCCTTCCGTTCCAGTTTATCTCAACCTATTTCCTTTTTGGTCCGTTCCAAAAAGAATGACCCCTTTCTAAATTTGGAAATAATTTAGTTTAAACTTACAATTCTACCCTTAATGAGAAGCTTTTATAACCACACAAATACTCTGGGCCCCTTTTTGATTTGTTTAGAACCACAATTTTCAAAAATCTTTATTTTTTCTTAAACTTCGTGCCAAGTCAAACAGGTTCATATAAATTGGAACGGAGGGAGTGGGATTTTTTTACTTGAAGCTTGATTCAACTCACACTCTCTTTCATCTCTCTCTATTTTGGAGGTGGTTCTTCGACTTTCTCGCTGTTACTGATTTCCGTTTTATCTCTTGGTGAGTTCAGTTCATGCTGTATTACTTCGATTTTCCTTCTTTTCTGATTTTGTCATAGTTGTTGATGAAGGTGACAGTTATGGCTGGCCACGGCCTGATTCGCCATTGATGGTCGTTTTCATAACTTGAAAGTTATTTTGACGAATAAAATTGTTTCTTTGATTTACTAAAAAGCTAAAACAAACCCAGTTAGTACAGAGTAAGTCATCATCGGAATAGTCTTCTGTAAAGTTAGCGTGTCTTCTGCTTCCCTGTTTTTCTATTTGCCTTGAAAATCAGCGAGTTTCTGAATGGGTCATTTGGGGTTTAGCTCTTGGGTTTACTGTTGATTTATGGCATGCAATTGGTTACGTCAATATAGAAAATTCATATTATCCGACATCCAAATAGCTTATAATTCTGGCTTACTTGAGGGGTCAGTTTGGGGATTTAGGATTTGATTTACTGTATTTAAGATTTATTATATATTTATTTAGTTGCTTTTTAAGCAAATACTAATACAGTTTTCGAGCCAAAGTTGTTGGGCTTAAATTAACCCATAAGTGATACATTAGATCTGCGCCTGATAAGTTTCTTAGTCAATTTTCAACTATACAGTAAACAGGGAAAGCATCTAGAATGTAACTGGACAATGCTCTATTACTCTGTGAAGCTTCTGTGTAACCATTCCAAGTTTTAGAATTAGTCAATATTATGCCAAGTTATAGATGAAAAGCTTTTCTCTTGAATCACATAGTAGTTGTGCCAATAATTTTCCGGGCTTGCGATTCGAAGTTTCCAAACTTTTGGTGACCATCTGCCCCAAACTAAATACTCTTTGATATGCCATACGAATATAAAAAATACACCCATTTTTATGAGTAAATAAGAGTTTTACTACACCACATAGGAGGAATTCTGTGGTATGAATGGTGCATGCTACAGTTCACTATTAAAAAAAAAATAAAAGATGGACAGTCATTCTAAGGGAAGAATAAGAAGTATACAGAAAGGGAAACAACAATGTTCAATGTTAAAAGGTACAGGATGAATACACGAGGAAAGCAAGCAACTTATTCATTAAGTAGGAACTCTAAGGGAGAAAAGAATTTACTTTATTGGGAAAATAGGTCCAAATTTTACTTTATTGGGTTGCTCTGATGGTAAGCACCCTCCACTTTCAACCAAGAGGTTGTGAGTTCGAGTCACCCCAAGAGCAAAGGTGGGTAGTTCTTGGAGGGAAGGATGTCGAGGGTCTATTGGAAACAGCCTCTCTACCCCAGGGTAGGGGTAAGGTCTGCGTACACACTACCCTCCCCAGACCCCACTAGTGGGATTATACTGGGTTGTTGTTGTTGTTGTTGTGCTACATTGCATCTTTCTACTATGAAGGAGATTATAAAAAGTGTGAATGTCACTCTTGATATTACAACATGCAGCCTAAATTAATTTTTGTCCTAAATTTTTACGGAGGTTAGAGTTATTTATGGGTGGCCACATGTTGATTCGTCATGGATGGTGGTTTTGATAACTTGTCATGACTCCAAATACGCATGCCGTGATGGCGCCTATCTCAATACTAGGCAAGCCGACAACCTCAATAAATCACGATTTCTTTTCAGTTTGAAAATATAATAATTAAATTTAATAGAAAATCCCACAAATACTAATGCAAATATACTCCCAAAATTCGGTATCACTAAGTACATGAGCATCTAAATGATAACATAGTCTGACTGATAAAATATTGTCTGAATATAGAGAACAATACAAATAACTGAAAAGAAAGACCCTCTGACTTTTATTTCCTGAGCTAGTCTTTCATTGTAGTACTTAGGGAGGACCCCCTAACTTTTGTAAAGCTGCGAGCTTATTACATCGTATACTCGACGGAATTTTTTTATATGTCCTTCCTTGCCTATAATTATCCGTAGTTACTTACCTTCACGCCCTTGTACTTGTAGGGTTGCTTCTGAACTGATATTTTGACTGTCTTCCCAGTGGCACTCTCTATTATTTTTGTAACACTCATATGGTACCTTTAACTACCCCAACTCCTATTTGAATATTTCTCAAGGATCACGATGTCATACCTGCGAGACTGAATTCTCCATATTGGGGTTCACTATATTTATCTTGCATGATCTGTTGATTTGTTTGTATCCTCTTGTCTAGCCATAACTAGGCTCTTTCTAAATTAACTACTAACTATTCGTTGGCCCATTCTCGTACCAACATTCCGCGTAATTTTTCTTGGGTTATTTCCGTTGTCTTAACTTACGTCTCGCACTGGCTCCTTATCAGTTAATAACATCTCGGGCTGGAACCCTTACTTCTTCTCCTTGACATCGTGTTTGCATAATGTTCTGGAATCGTTGAATATCTATAAGATTTGAATGAGTGCAATCTCATCCCTTTCTCATTTTTATCGCATTCTCCCTTTACCATTCCATAGTTACTAAAACCACTTAATTCTGACTTAATGCCACATCACACCATATCCCCTCCTTTTAGGGGAGTACTAAGATTTAGAGCTACGACGATCTACCTATAGATGTTTTACCTCTTCATCTTTGACGTCTTTTCATATCATCGGTGAACCTTACTCGCCTTGCGGTAATCCTTCTATACTAAGGATAACAAAATTCCTTACTCACGAGGGTGTCACCTAGTATAACTGACACACATAGTCCCTTAAGCTTAACTTTGCTCACATTGCTTGCTTTAGGGAAGCGTCTTCCTAAATGACCTTTACAGGGTATTCTTCTGTCGTCTAGTCTATTATCGCCAGGACGCAATATCTAAAATTCTCATGATGCCAACTATTATCAAATCACTCAGTCCCTAATTCGTGTTTAGTTTATCTTATTCACTAGCCCATACTGATTTCTATTACTCTAGGGTCTAACTTTTTCTTCTGGTAGTCACGTTGGATTCACGAACTTATTTCTCGAAATGAGGATATGACTTTATGGACTATACTCTTTTGTTATCTCAAGGCCTGTCACCTCTCATCTTTTCCTTTCCTTGACTATAGACTCTGTAATACTGTCATTATGTTTTGATCTACCGTTGTCATCCACATATCACATCTTACTCATAATGCTTCACTAACTCTTTTCTTATTTCCCTGCTAACATTTCTGTCTATCACTTTATTCTGAAAACTTCAGCAAGACATTCTTTTGCTTTTAGATCCCCTTGCTCCATCCACTGGCTCTTCGGGTTGCCTAACATTCTCTGTCTACTAGGGATGGGAGCCACATTAAGGTAATATTTATCCTTTCTAGGCTTCCAATGCCTATCTTTGCAATACTCATATCTAGTTGTACTATGTTAGAGTGCACCATCTGAGTGTCTCACAAAGAGATCTATTAGCACATTTGCAATATCCTTCAGAAATGTCAACTGACGCAAACAATCCATCCACGATTTTGGGTTACTCTAACCCCAGTCGGATCCTGATATCCCGTCCTTCTCTTAAACCATATTTGTTAGCTCCCATAGGGCATAACTGAGATGGGTGTGGACGATTGTACATACATTTGTTATTGTTGAAGGTAACTCAAAATACATATATCTCTTTTCCTGAAGGGTAAATAATGACAATCTTCACTAGCTGGGTACCTCATACCCTTCTTCACCATGCTTCTTTTACTTGTTGAAGCTTGTATCTACCTTCTGAATCTCTCATTGTTTTTCATCATATGGGTGGATAGATATTCTTGCCTTAAGGCTCCTTATCAAGAAGCTTACACGTCTTAGTACACATATGATCTGCTGAATACCTTACATTTACTCATCATAAGCATCATTCAAAAATCGAGTTCCTCTAACCTAACTCTTCCACGGCCACAATCAATCGCTTACCAGCTGTCTTTTGAATGTAGTTATTGTCTTATTACGAATAAATTAGAATTTAGAAGTCTGAATTCTTACAAGTGAGCTCTACCACACGATCTAGAGTAAGAAGAAAGAGTGACAGTCCTAAATGCCCTGTAGCCTCCTGCTTATAAGTGTGGTGCACAACACACCCATAAATAAGACTCTACTAGACACGACTTGTAGACTCCTTAGGACAGAACTGCCATGATACCACTTTTGTCACGACCCAAACTGATGGGCCGCGACGGGCACTCGGTACCTTACTCAACCGAGTGCCAACGTAACGTATATTTTGTATCATACTATCATAGGTAAATGAGCCGGAAAGGCTGTCATGAGATAACTAGAATAAAGCATGAGGGAATACTAGACATAGGATGGCCCAATATGATATACCGACTTATACATATGACGTACGGGCTTATAAGGCCGACATGATCCTTTATATACTCAAAACATAGGCCGACAAGGCCATACAAGTATCCGTATACATGACATCTGTCTACAAGACTCTAAGAGTACATACATATCATAAAGGTCAGGACAGATCCCCGCCATACCAATTAATACATGTCCTAATCATACTGACAAAATAAGCAACTCTGGAGAAAATAGAGCGCACTAACACCTCCTGCTTAGCTGATAGCCTACATGGAGGACTCTCAATCTGTCTATCGGGACCTGCGGGCATGAAACATAGCGTCCCTGGGCAAAAGGGACATCAGTACAAATAATGTGCTGAGTATGTAAGGAATAGAAATCAATAAATAAAGATATGAGAGAAACATGGAGTAAAGACTCAACAGTAAATATGCGTACATAACATCATCAAGCCTCTGAGGGCATACTATCATATCATCTCGGCCACTGTGGGCAAATCATCAACGTATACCAATTGATCAGGTGGTGGTGCGTATATAACGCCGTAACCTTTTCCCATATCCCATATACATATAATATACACGTATATAATGCCATCTGGTCATGGGTCAATGTACATGTATAAATGAATGAAATGCATAAGAAATACGTTAATAAGATTTCTCGGAATGTCATCAGATCAATATGCCTTTCGGATAAATTTTATCAAATACGTATTTTTCTAAGACACATGAACAGAATATATAATAATAAGCCACATGGGGAATCAAGAACGTAGACACCCCTAGTACTTCTATGAATATAGTCATTTATGAAAGTTGTGCGTTTGCTCGTTTCATTTGTATCGTATGAAGCATGCCAAAAAGAAAGAAGGGATAGCCTTAACATACCTTTAAGGCCAACTTTCTACTTGTATCCATGAACAATCTCCTCCATGCCTCAATCATATTCACTAGGAAACGAGTATATGAGTTACGCACTGTAAGAAACTTGAAGTTCAATTGCTTTCTTCGTGAATTTAAGCAATCGAACTTTGAGAAAAGGAAATAGTTTTGCTTTGCTGCCGAAACAATTCCCAAGCATCACGCCCTTTTCAATTAAATGAGTTCACTAATATTCTAGTAGTAGTAGTAGAGAAAAGGAAATAGTTTTACTTTGTTTCCAGAAGTGTCATGAAACCGTGGAATTTTGGGTGTCTGTAATCATCATATGTGTTACACTTTTGATCAAATATGTTGTCAAGCATCCAGCTAGCTAACATAAGAGAACCGCTTCCTTAGGTGTATCCACGGCCACCTACTAAGTAGTGCTTAGTCATTTTAGCTACTTACACGTGGATTGATGCCCACACAATAATTATCTACTAATTAATCTATTAATCTTCCACTAAAATCCAATAATTACCCAATTATCCACATAATTAGGAATTATCTCAAATTTCTTAAAATACTACTCACTTCTAACACACTTTATACATCATACTATTATGGTCATGTGGTACCTTGTATGGCACAAGTCCATAAATATAGGGTGTTATATCTTGGACCGTATTTTATCTCAAAATGTCAAACTTCGACGAAACTCATTTTCTTCGATTCCCTTACCCTTTCACATTCATGAATTTACTTATCACTTGCTTGCAATAGCATAATACTTATAATCTCATTCCCGGGCTTACGACGATTAACTTACGACGAAACTTTAACGTAAGAAAATGCTGGATGTAACATCTCATTTCCGAGCTTTCATAAATTTATTTATGGTATACTTTCACGTACGAATACATGGGGTGTAACAACACAATCCATGTATGGACCGCGTTCATAGAGCCCAAAGTAACATGGTGTAATTACCTGACGCAAAAAGGAGCTTGATAGATCACTCATAATCAAATATTTGTTCATCATGTTCTGTGTGCTACAACTGTATTTCATCTGCATGACCTTACCTCTCGTGCCACAATCTCAGTCCAAATCATGTATCCACATATAATACGTATCCATATGACCAAGAATTATAGATAATAGATGTAGAAGGACTTAACAAAAATCATGCGGGTATGTGCTCATGGACTTCCTATATGACTACGGGTAAATCAAGCAATTCAACATATCAAGAATAAGCTCTAACGCCTTCAAACATAATCATAAACATAGGCATGATCTTTAACATGAAAGAGAGAGAGAGAGAGAGAGAGAGAGAGAGAGAGAGAGAGAGAGAGAGAGCAATGTAGTCATATAAGCCAAACAAGTCATGAATCAACATGAGCACATAATCAATCAAGGCAAAAAGTAACCTAATCCTACCTGATCATAATATAAATTTGGTACGTGTATATGCGCTCAATACCTCGTATATACACCACCCCCAATCCCTTAACACATCTCTATCAAGTAAATCCTAGGTGGTTTCCCTCTTAACAAGGTTAGCGAAGAGACTTGCCTCCATCTGGTAGCCAAACATCAACCACAAAGCACCAAATCGTCAAAATCCAACTCCAAATGCCTCGAATATAGTCAAATGCAATCCAATAACATCAAACAAAGCCATAGAAATCAATTCAAAATAATAAAACTATAACCTTTAATAAAAATCCTAAAGGTTAATAAAAGTCAACCCGGACTCTCTTCATCAAAACATGAGTCAAGGGGTAGATCCCGACTACCTATAACCCCATGAGTCCAAATATGTGATTAGATTTTAAAATCGAGTCCAAATCCATACTCAAATCCCCAAAATACATCATCTTAAGTTGTCGACAAAAATCCCAAATTTCACTTCAAAATCTATGTTTTTAGGTGTAGAAATCTATGAGAAATCAAGATATAAAGTCATATCCAAGTGAAAATTGCTTACCTCCATTGGTATAGAAAATGTGCTCTTCAAAATCCTGTACTCTCGAAGTTTAGGGTTCAAAATATGAAAGAGTGGGCAAAATCCCGAAATAAGTCACTTAAGTGGTCTACCCAAGCATACCCTTCACGATCGCAGTCCAAAGCTTTGCGATCACGAATCACAAATCTGCTGCAACCCAAAGTCACCCTATACGATCGTGGCTGGCCCTCTACAATCACGAAACCCAACAAACCGCTACTTTGCGAATGTGACACCCTCCTCACGAATGCGGAGACTAAGGCCCCCAGCCAGGTTCTGACCCTAGGCGAAAACGGTCGCTCCCATGGGATTGCCATGCACATGCCAAGTCCTATATGCGAACGCAATCGCTGAGTCATGAACGCGATCAACAAAACACCTACCAAACTCCCTTTATCCATGTTTGCGAGACTCCCTTCATGGTTGTGAAGAATCATCCTACATCAGAAAACAAACAGTTCCTAAACAGAGAGAAATGGCTAGAAACCACCCTGTATCACACCCGCGCCTCCCGATACCTAGTCCAATTATACCAATAATTACATATACCTAATACAACCTTATCCAAGGGCTCAAAACACCATTAATAACATCAAAACCATGAATCAACGATCAAAATGCTTATCTTAAGTTCAAGAGTTTCCAACTTCCAACTAAACGTCCAATTCAAGCCTAACCAATACAGATTATATCCAAACCTCACACACAAGTTTTACATGACAAAACAAACCTATTCTCCAAACCATCAAATTGCCAACTTTCGCAAAATAGGGCCAAAACCCTCTAGGAACCTCCACATCCAGTTCTGAATATACGCCTAAGTCCAAAATCACCATACGAATATATTGGAACCATCAAATCACCAATCCAAGGTTGTTTTTACAAAAGTCATACATTGGTTAACTCGTATAACTTAAGCTTCCAAAATGAGACTAAGTGTCTCAATTCACTCTCAAAGCTTCTCGAAGTCAAATCATCCACCCCCCTAAAGTCATAAAACGACATATAGGAAGCATCAAATAGGGGAGCAAGGTGCAAATATACTAAATGACCGGCCGGATTATTACTTTCTCGCCCTCTTATATAAACGTTCGTACTCAAATAAGTTTAGGATCATACTTGGAATACAAAAACAATGAGCATATATGCTCCGCATATCATGCTTGCTCTCCCAAGTCGCTTCATCAAAAACTCATAACGCCCTTAACGAGTCCTGAAAGCCATCTTAGGTATGTCTGAAGCCTTAATCTTTAACTGATGATAGCTTGATCTCAAGTCAATCTTTGAAAATAGCTTGGCACCCTGAAGTTAATCAAACAAATCATCAATGCGAGGCAATGGATATTTGTTCTTGATAGTCACCTTATTCAACTGCCTATAGTTAGTACATATCTGCATAGAACCATCCTTCTTATTTACAAACATCACTTGTACACCCCCAAGGTGATACAATAGGCCCGATGAACCCCTTATTCAACAACTGTTGCAATTGTTCCTTCAATTTCTTCAACTCAACCGGAGCCATGCTATACAATAGAATAGATATGGGATGAGAGCCGGATGCCAAATCAATGCCAAAATCAATATCTCTATCGTGTGTCATGCTCGGTAGGTCTACAGGAAATACATCCAAAACTCACTCACTAATGGAACTGACTCAACAATAGGAGTATCAGTGCTAACACCTCTAACAAAGGCCAAATACGCTAAATACACCTTCTCAACCATCCCCTGAGTATTCAAAAATTAAATCACCCTACTAAGAGTGTGACTAATAGAACCTCTCCATTTCAACCTTGGCAACCCTGACATCACCAATGTCACCGTCGAGAATAGCATGATACTGAGATAACTAGTCCATATCCAAAATTACATCAATGTCCACCATATTAAGCAATAGAAGATCGATACCAGTCTCATAACTCCCAATGGTAACCATACGAGACCGATACAAACGATCGACCATAATAGATTCACCAACATGTATAGATACATGAACATGGATATCAAGAGAACTACAAGGAAAATTCAAATGCGATGCAAAGTACTATGACACATAGGAATATGTGGAATCAAGATCGAGTAGAACTGATGCATACCTGTGACAGACTGAAACAATACCTCTAATGACTACATCGAAAGCCTCCGCCTTAGATCTACCCGAAAATGCATAACAACGGGCCTGACCTACGCTAAAATGACCTCCCCCTCTGGGATGCCCCATGACTCTCTGGGCTCCCCCTCTAGCTTGTGGGGCTGGTGGTGTAACAACTGGCACTGAAGCCACGACTTGAGAACCTTGCTGGGCTGCGCCTCTACCATGCATAGGGCAATCATTCTTGATATGCATTACCTCTCCATACTTAAAACAACCTCGATTTGAATAGTTGTTGAATTCGAGGCCACCTCTAGTAAACTTAGTGACCATTGCAAGAACCCTGGACTGAAAGAGTATGGTAGGAACTTGTAACGACCCGACTGGTCGTTTTGAGCATTTACGCTCATTTCAACTATTTGAAGTCTTGCATAATTTCCTACGAGGTATTATGACTTGTGTGAATTGTTGGTTTTGGTTTTAAGATATTTTGGAGTTAGCTTGGAAACTTAAGCTGAAATAGTTGACCAGATATTGACTTATGTGTAATGACCTCAAAATTTAATTCGGATGATTCCAATTGCTCCGTATGGTGATTTTGGACTTAGGAGTGTGTCCGGAAAATTATTTGGAGGTCCGTAGTGAAATTAGGCTTGAAATGCCGAAAGTTACATTTTTGGAAAGTTTGACCGAGGGGCTGACTTTTTGATATCGGGGTCGGAATCAGATTCTTAAAATTGGAATACCTATGTTATGTCATTTATGATTTGTGTGCAAAATTTAAAGTCAATCGGACGTGATTTGGTAGGTTCCGGAGTTGTTTGTAGAAATTAAAAATTCTAAAGTTCATTAGGCTTGAATTGGGGTGTAATGCATGGTTTTATCGTTGGTTTAGGTGATTTGAGGGTTCGACTAACTCTGTATGATGTTGTAGGACTTGTTGGTATATTTGGTTGAGGTCCCGAGGGGCTCGGGTGAGTTTGGGATGGTTAACGGATCAGTTGTGGCCTTGGTGGGATTGCTGATATTTGTTGCTGCATTTTTCGGATTTTCTCTTTGTCGTTCGAGAGTGGGACCTCGTGTTCGCGAATAGGAATTTCAGGCATGCAGGATTTACTCTTCGCGTTCATGATGGGGTCTTGCGTTCGCGAAGAGGAGCTGGGTTGTGCGTCACATTCGCTTTTGGGTATCGAGTTTGCGAAGGGAAAATAGTGGGCATGGGTTTTTGCCTTTGCATTCGCAAAGGGGAGCTCGCGTTCGCGAAGAAGGGCTCTTTAAAGTATCGCATTCGCGAGCAGTGTCACGTGTTCGCGAGCAGTGTCACGCGTTCGCGAGCAGTGTCACGTATTCACGAAGAGCAAATGTTGGGCAGCACATTTTGTGCTTCGCGAACGTGAGGGACCTGTCGCGTTCGCGAAGAAGAGAGGCCTAGATAGAAAGTTTAAGTTTAAAAAATGGGAGTTCGTCCCATTTTCCATTTTTAATGATTTGGAGCTCGGATTGAGGCAATTTGTGAGTGTTATCAGAGGAAACAACGGGATTCTAGGCATTCAGAGGCCGATTTGTGAGGCAAAAGCATATCAGAGTAAAGAATTTCACGCTCTGAGGTAAGTGACACTTCTAAACTTGGTTCTGAGGGTATGAATCCCCGAATTTGGTATGATATGAAATATTTAGAGGTGACACACACGATAAGTGACGAACATGTAGATGTACACCACAGAAAATGTGTCTTGAATAAATCTTGTGAAATAGTAAAATTAAAGAATCATGTTATTATATGAACATGTGGCACGAGTTAGAGGAATTAAGCTGAGGCTAGTAATAAAGATCATGTTTAGGCTATGTGCCATTATTTTAGGACCCATGGGGTCATGATGATGTTAAATTAATTATTCTAAAATATACATTTCACACTAAGTAATAATTATCCATTGTAAGGATATTTCTGGGATTGAGCTGAGCAATGCAGCAGGCCAGAATGGCTTTATACATTATTATTGTTCTAGATCGGGGCTGCCCGCCTGCAGCAGGCCATATTGGCTTTACTATTTTATGGACCGGGTCTGCCCGCCAGCAGCAGGCCTTATTGGCTTTACTATTTTATGGATTGGCTTTACTATTTTATGGATCGGGGTTGCCCGCCTGCAGCAGGCCTTATTGGCTTTATTATTAAATGGATCGGGGTTGCCCGCCTGCAGCAGGCCTTATTGGCTTTATTATTAAATGGATCGGGGTTGCCCGGCTGCAGTAGGCCTCATTGGCTTTATTATCATACGGATCGGGACTGCCTGCCTACAGTAGGCCATATTGGCATTATATATAATGCTTAGGCTGAAGGAGCCCCTCCGAGAGTCTGCACACACCCCCAGTGAGCGCGGTGAACTTATAGCGGTTGGGTTGAAGGAGCCTCTCTGGAGTCTGTACACCCAC
>AWOL01S0003890.1:225682-265719 GCA_000715115.1 Nicotiana otophora | reverse complement strand
AGATGCTCATGTATTCAGTGACACCGGGTTTTTTGAGTGATATATTTGAAATTTTGAGATTTCTTCCGCTGAATTAATTATTTCGTTTTCAAATTTAAATGAAATGGTGGTTTATTGGGATTTTTTGCTTGCATAGTATTGGGATAGGCGCCATCATGACAGGTGATATTTTGGGTCGTGATAGGACCCATGGGGTCGTGATGCGGTTGAATTAATTGTTCTAAGATATATATATTTCACACTCAGTAATAATTGTCCATTGTGAGGATATTTATGGGATTGAGCTGCGCAACGCAGCAGGTCATTTGGCTTTATATATGTTATTATTAAATGGATCGGGGCTACCCGCCTGCAGTAGGCCAGAATGGCTTTATACATTATTATTATATGGATCGGGGCTGCCCGCCTGCAGCAAGCCTTATAGGCTTCACTATTGTAAGATCAGGGTTGTCCGCATGCAGCAGGCCTTATAGGCTTTGTTATTATACGGATCGGGACTACCCGCCTGCAGTAGGCCATATTGGCTTTGTATTACGCTTGGACTAAGGAGCCCCTCTGGAGTCTGTACACACCCCCAGTGAGCGTAGATGATCATCAATATTCGGGATGGACTTCCCTGGGCATGGACTTGCCTTACTTACTGCTTATATATATATATATATATATGGGATGGATTTTCTCAGGGCATGGACTTGCCTTACTTATTTGTATTGTAATGAGTTATGCGGATATGGATCTTGTCAGTATCATTTATATTTAGGGATAAATTATCCCAGGGCTGGATTGGCCTTATATGGTACTGGGTGACTGATTGTCAGTCGATGTGCATACATATACAGGTTTGAACACCCCTGGGATGGATTGACCATAAATAGTACCAAGTGACCGGATAATTTGTGACCAGTATTTACTTGAGGTCTTTCTACTGAGATGTCATATGCCTCATATCATGTAGTATTGATCTATTTCACTTGTACTGAGTTTAACTGTTGAACTTGAAAGCATGCCTATATTTTTGTACCAATATTTTTACTGGACTGTACCTACGGAGCTCATCATTTCTTTCAGCCTAGAGGTTAGTCTTGTTACTTATTGAGTTAGTTGTACTCATACTACATTCTACACTTCGTGTGCAGATCCAAGTGCTTTCGGACACGTAGATTGTTAGATTTCAGAGTACTATCAGTTGGGGACTATCAAGGTAGTTGTTGGGCGTCCGCTGACCTTGTCTCTCTTTCCTCCAGTTATTGTACTGTTCTATACTTTCAGACAATGGCTTTTTTTTATCAGTCAGACATTGTATTCATATTAGATGCTCATGTACTGAGTGACACCGGGTTTTGGGAGTGATATATTTGAAATTTTGAGATTTCTTCCGCTGAACTTAATTATTTTGTTTTCAAATTTAAGAGAAATGGTGGTTTATTGGGATTTTTGGCTTGCCTAGTATTGGGTCGTGACAGAACTCTGCGTTGGTAATGACCTGAACTAAGATTGAATTGAAGTGTCACAAACGAGCTAATAAGCTGAAGGAGCTGGTTGGCTAGAATTGCCTATCCTAATATGATCCCTACATCCAGACGAGGTACTTCTAAAACTACCAGAATGTTGAGACCTCTTTCCTATTATCACCATGGCCTCCATGTCCTAAACCCAAATGCACTCAATCCTACACGCTTTGTCCACAGCTTGAAGGAATGTGGTCCTAGTCTCTGCCTCCTCAAACATAGCAGCTTCTGCTACTAGCCTACCTACAACTACGGGAGGATGTCCTCCAATCGGTACTACTCCTGGCGTATGATACATGGTATCAACCTGCTCTGGAGTATGAGTAGCGGGCGTCTGTGCTCCTCCTCTAGCCTGAGAAGTAGCCAATGCCACATGAAGTATCCCAGTATGTTCCAAACTTTCTACAAGCTGCGCCGGATGAGCAAGAGCATCCTGAAGTACTTGTGTAGCAATAAACCCCTCTAGGACCTTAGCTAGTCCATCTGACTCAATATAATTAGGAATTCGCTCCTCAGGGGGAGCTCCTAGTGGCTCCATAATAGCTACTCGAATAGGTCCCCTAACTGCAGTGCATGCTCCACCCTTGCCTCTGCCTCGACCCTCACATATCGCAACCCTGGCCTGAGGTACTGGCTCTTGCTCATCTGTACTAGAAGAATGTGTCATCACTATTCGTGAAAGAATAAAAAAGCAATGTTTCAAACATAGGGACAAATAAATCTGCACGATAGAGAATGAAAGAAAGAGAAGTTTCTTAACATCCTTGTAGCCGCTCAAAGATAAGTACAAACGTATCCGAACGGATCCTTAAGAGTCTACTAGACTTGCTCGTGACTCGTGAGGCTATTGCTCTGATGCCAACTTTCACGATCCAAAATCCCACCTTGGGCCGCTAGCCATAATTGCTAAACAATTCACATTAAACATAATAGAATCAAAATTACTTTGATTAACAGAGTCATATCATAATTAAGCCAATTAACAATCAATAGAATAGAATCCAAATTCCTTGGATTAATAGAGTCATACCATAATGAGCCAATTCACAATCAACAGAGTAGTGCCAAAGCTATAGGCATCAAGAGACTTACAACACGGATATAAATATCATAACGCATAATTAAAACAGTAAATAATCTGTCACAACCCAAAATCAAACTAGTCGTGATGGCACCTAACCCAACCCATTAAATAAGCCAATTAACAACTATCTAATTTAATGAGATTGATTAAGTAAAGAAATGATAATACAACTGCTTTATACAAGAATATTCCCAAGGACTGGTAGTACAAATCATGATCTTCTAAGGTTTAGAATTTACAAAGTTGGTATGAAATAAAGTACATCATCTGTTTGAAATATACAGGAACATATTAAAATTCTAAAGGAACCAAGATTAAGAGGCAGCTATGACCGGAACGCACGTACATCTTCAAATCCAGCTCCCTCCATGCACAAGAACATCAACATCCAACATCTGCACGCAAGGTGCAAAAGTGTAATATGAGTACAACCGACCCCATGTACTCAATAAGTAACAAACCTAACCATAGGTTGAAAGTAGTGACGAGCTAGGACAAGGGTCAGAGTCCAACTCCAATAACCAGCCACAGTTCATAACAATATAATAAAAATGGTACGAGAAAACAACTCAGAGATAAGATGCTCAACTAGTTCACAGTTACGGAAAATAGGCATGATTTTCTAGTATAACACTAAATCCCAAATCTTCCACCGAAAACACAAAACAATATGAGTAAGTTCCAAAACTGTGATTTTTCCCAAAAACCTTTCAACAATAAATAAGATGTTTCATTTTTCAGATAGCATGAAGAAAGTACATCTCTATCCCTACACGTCAATACGCAGGTGAAATCATGAATGTCACCAAAATCGGGTAGTAGAAGGAAATGCATATCTTTGCATGTATCTCAAGTATGCATGTATAATGCAATGCATCTCAGTGATGGACTCATGTACTCACACTCTCAGAGTACTTAATCTCAATGTCTCGTATTCTCACTCTTCATACTCAATACTCAGCACACTCGGTCACTCACTACTGTATAGGGCAGATCCAACCCAAATGTAAGTAAAATAGGGCCGATCCAGCCTAAGATGCAAAAGAAAAACCAGGGCAGATCCAGCCCAATGCAAATGAACCAAAATGCAAATAAACAAAGGCAGATCCAGCCTAATGCAAATGAACCAGGACAGATTCAGCCCAAATGTAAATGATTGCCAGCAATTGCGCCCACTGTGGATGTGCATACTCTGGAGGGGCTGATCCAGCCCAAGCGCTATAATAAGCTAAATCCTGGAATTAATCAATAAAGCCTACTGCGGCGTGCAGCCCGATCCCTTAAATATCTCTCACAACAGGCCCTCGGCCTCACTCAGTCATCAATCTCTCCAGTCTCTCAGATTCACAACACTCTTGCTAAGCATCCCTAATCGGTGATACAAGATGTGACAATATACGATACTAGAGACTGAGATATGATATGTAAAGATGGATGTGTCTGAGAACATAACTGCAATTAAGCAAATAACTCAACAGCAAAGAACGACCATAGTGGGTCCCAATAGTACCAGCATAAAGCCTAAACATGATTTCTATCATAAATCACAACTCATGTGCTCTAACACATAGAGTATAGGAAGAATGTTCAGATAAGCTAGCTACTCAGTTCTATGGAATAGACTAAATCACAATTCGGTGCACGCCCACATGCATGTCAGCTAGCATGCGCGTCACCTCAACATCACTCACATAACACGTAATTTGGGGTTTCATACCCGCAACACCAAGTTTAGAAGTGTTACTTACCTCGAACAAGACAAATCCAATACCGAGCAAGCCAAACGATGCTCCAAAAAGTCCATCCCACGCGTACCGACCTCCGAACGGCTCAAAACTTGCAACTCAAATACATCAAATAATGCCAAAGGAAACAAACACAAGGTCAGATCTTTATGCAAAAGCCTAAAATCAACTCAAAAGTCAAAATATGATAACTCATTCAATTACGAGTACAACCATACTAGTTTCATTCAAATCCGACTCTAAATCGGTGTTCAAAACTCAAGAATTCGCTCTATGAAACCTTAGTCAAAACCCCCCAATTTCTCTTTTGAAATCATCAACCACATGGCAAAAATGAAGATAGGTTTATGAGATATAACCAAAACCGAGTAGAGAACACTTACCCCAATCCACGTGGTGAAAATCCCCTCAAACATCGCTTCAATCCGAGCTCCATTGCTCCAAATATGCTAAAATGACCAAACCCTCGAACTTAAAGCTTCTGCCCAGTCCTCTTCACTTTTGCGAACAATGACCCGCTTATGTGGTGTCGCTTCTACGATGTGAAGCCCGCTTCTGCGGAAAAAATTAGAAAAATGATTCTTCGCACCTGCGGAAAACATCCACTCCTGCGCAATCGCAAGTGCGACCACTGAATGCGCATCTGCGCATAGGACCGCCCCTGTGCCCAAGGATTTCGCTTCTGCGCGCACGCATCTGCGCC
Organism: Nicotiana otophora; assembly: GCA_000715115.1. Classification (NCBI taxonomy): domain Eukaryota; kingdom Viridiplantae; phylum Streptophyta; class Magnoliopsida; order Solanales; family Solanaceae; genus Nicotiana; species Nicotiana otophora. The sequence continues at coordinate 260,679 of AWOL01S0003890.1, read as the reverse complement.
TCTTCCTCCGCATCTGCGATGATCTCCAGCCAAGCCTGTTTGCACTTCTACGACCAATTGTCCGCATCTGCGGACTCGCATCTGCGTCCATTATTCCGCAAATGCAGAAACACTAGAACCAGCATACCTTCAGCAATGCAACATGAAACGAAAATGATCTGAACCTCGTCCGAAACACACTCGAGACCCCGTCCAAATATGCCAAAAGGTCCCATAACATAACACGGACTTACTCGAGGCCTCAAATCACACATAAAAACATCAAAACGGCGAATCGCACCTCAATTCAAACTTGAATCAACTTTGAACTTTCAACTTCCAAAACTCTCTCCGAAACATATCTTTTCAACCGGAAATGAACTCAAATTTTGCACACAAGTTCCAAATGACATATCGAAGCTAATCAAATTCCCGAAACCACAATCCGAATCCAATATCCTCAATGTCAACTTCTTGTCAAACTTATGAACTTTTCAAACTTTCAAATTTCCACCTTTCGCCAATTAGTGCCAAATCCTTCTAGAAATATCCAAATGCAAATCTGGGCATATGCCCGAGTCCAAAATCACCATCCGGACCTAACGGAACCATCAAAATCCCGATCCAAGGTCAAATTTACAAAAGTCAAACTTGGTCAACTCTTCTAACCTAAAGCTTCAGTCATGAAATTCATTTTCCAAATTGAATCTGAATAACCTGAAAACCAAAACCGACTGTTCACACAAGTAATAATACATCATACGGAGTTACTCATGCCCTCAAACTACTGAGCGAAGTGCAAATTCTCAAAACGACCGATCGGGCCATTATATTCTCCCTCACTTAAACATATGATCATCCTCGAATATGCCTAGAGTCGTTCCAAGGACATCAAATTACTATGAAACGTTACTATGCATATACCGGGGGGAGGGTGGTGATCCCACGTCACCCCTAATCCATATAAGCTTGATGACATAACCTAACTAAAGATCCTTAATTCACCTTAGCCCATAAACCTTAGAATCCAATTCTTTCAACATCCGAAATTTCTATAAGACCCGAATCTCGCATCTGCACATTGTATAAGCCTGAACAAGCTGTATCAAGCCATAATCGTAACCTAAGACAAAATCACATGATATTCCACATAACTCTAATACTCATAGCAATGACTTCCGATCACAGTAGCTGCTCAGGACAACCAAATACTAGTAATAAATCTCATATCAAATAAAAAGCCTTGTTCTAAAACGTTCGTACACTGCCATTGATTAAAGAAACACATAGAAACTCATAATCACTTATCAGATAACCAAGTCATGGAGCCCTCTCTCGTAGGATAAAATCCAAAGCCAAACCTTAAGCCGACTTTCGATATTATTCTTCCAAACATACTGTAATCAAATCCGATTGTATCCATCCTAGGTCCAATGACCTTATCTCATCAAGCACAACTATTCTAGTGATACGCCACACCAATACTACTCAGAATCACAACATGTGCAATCCGTGCACCAATAAGAAACAATTCAAATGTACCAAAAATAGAAAATGACTCAAATGAGAAAACCGTCCCGCAAGCTCAACAAGTACCACTACAACCGCAATGCTATGAGCCCATCATACATAGTAGAACCAAGACACACGAATCAATCACAAAGGATCATATCTCAACATAACTCTGCTACAATGCGTGACCCCATCCTAATACTGGTCCATATGAAATACCTCAAGCCATAATGCTCAAAATCAACAACCACGCGCAATTTGACATCAAGTACCCAAGGTGCATGACCGTATCCACGGAGAAGCAAATAACACAATATACCACAACCGGAAAAGGCCATAACCAAGGCGCAATCAACCATTCTACATCCTAATAACCATTTCGCCCGAATTCCGCTACAAGACCCTAACAGAACCTCACCATGTGTGAGTAAAACCAACAAATCACCGCCCCATGTGTCATAGAAGAGTGACTCATAGAACATATCAGCTACAAATAAGATCAATTTTAACCAAATGGCACCTCCCTCAACTATAGCAGTACAAAGTCAACCAATCCGACCTGGTGTAGAATACACATCCTCATTAGGCCTACCAATGGGTCCCCAAATCAACTTCGGTCGTATCCAATTGGATACATAGCCTTCCAAAAGTCCATCATGACTAACCATAGTATGTGCTACCATATAGCTAAGTTTCGTCGCATCTTCACAGTCCGCAACCCCATTCATGCCATCATATGAAAAGTACAAGAATCTCATTATCAACTCTGAGTCACCAGCAGAATATATACCCGATCAGTCAGAAACCTTCCATTTGATCTCACCCAAGAGAAAATCACAATACGCAACATGCTCCTCTCACCAGTAGGAACTATCCATCTCAAACCGTGGTAGAAACCATCGAGAAATCTCTGAAACCCATTTGCACATAACCAAACCATCATAACTAAATCTCTCTAACTCAACTAAGCCACGGAGGTAGCCAAATCTAAGAGTATTGCCGTGGAGAACCCGTAAAGTTCCTTCCGAATTATCCTCAAGTTGACACTCCTCCTCGCCATAATACCATGTTCCTCAACCAAAACTCACCCCACGAGATCCTAAAATAAAATCATACCACCCTAAGGCCCGTAAGCCGTGGTATTCCCTCTCAAGCACCCCAAAAGTACCACAATCGAGACACCCACTCCGGAGAGTCCTTATGTGAACCTGAAACTATTTCCTTTACCTTCCTGATACTGAAATGTAGAATCCATAGCGATACAGAAATACCACGAGTCCCGACACCATCCGACACAAATCTGGGAGTCTAGCCATATACAAATACGAATAATTTTTCAATTGCTATATATAAATCTTGAATCCATTAGATCCTTCTCGAGAGTCATCTACTCTGCTCAAATCTCGACTGTACTACCCAAAGGAGCCGAACAACCTATACCCCATTAGCACGACAACATCTAAAGAAGTAACCCTGCCTTAACGCAACCGAGAAAACTCCTACTCCAATGCGCACTACATCCGTCACGAATAACTACTCAAATCATTCCATGATTTTCATATACTAATAAAGTGTAATATAATCTGTATTCAGCAATTCCCTTACTCGAGTCATCCTCGATCTCAACCTCTACAAGTCATAATTGATTCACATGTATTCCTCAAATCGAAATCAGCACAACACATAACCATGCAATCAAATCGGTAATAGCAGACTCCCCCACTTGGCTCAAAGCCATAGATCAAAACACTCGATAACTTACAATACCCATACCCCATTACTACCATAATACCGCAATGAGATTAAATAAAATCCTTCATAAGCTCGTGTAACACAAACCATATAATACTTCAAATCATCTGCAAATCTTGCATTCATCCTCGTGACGGTCAGGTCAACTTTCTTAACCAATCCGAACTCAAATCGCAACACCTATACCCACTGGTAGAAAGAAAGCCTCCTCACAATATCATAAGGATCACACATCCGTAAATTAACGTGCAGGTGATAACCCACCTGCTTAGCCTCAAACTCACATCTCTCTATCCCCTTCACAGCAACAGCTATTACGCAAGCGATGAATCTTCCTAAGTCAGAACTCATCAACAAGATATGAAAATATACTTCGTTCCTCAATTAAACAACATGAAAGATCCATCAACACACTCGTAACTCAAGACTATACGTCATATCAAGACAGGAATCAAGCACCCAATAGTCCTTTTTACATCTCAAGCAAACTCTTCTCGTAAGATTCAAACCAACTGAACCCATCCTGCAGTCACATCATATTTCATTATATAGCCATCCAACCACTCACCGAGCCATAAATTCCACTCATAGGGACACTACCGGACATATAAGTCCAAAAGCATATACTCACACAACTAAAATCCCCGTGCTCAAGCTACCATCACAACCCGGCCTCAGGTCCTCCAAACTGACCCATCATCAGCACACATAAATCACATCTCCCATCTCATCCATGAAATCACAAGTCGTCGATGCACAGCTAATACTGAGCGCTCACATGCGCATACGAATGCATGGAAGGAATTCAAAGAATTACACTTCAAGCTAGATCAATGTTGCACGATAAGGAAAGAAAGATGGAAAATTTATCCTAAATGCCTTGTAACCTCTCGAAGATAGGTATGGACATCATCATACTGATCTGCAAGACTCTACTAGACACTTGCTTATGACTTGTAGAACCTATGAACCTAGAGCTCTGATACCAACTTGTCATGAACCAAAATCCAACTAGTCGTGATGGCACCTAACCCAACCTGTTAGGTAAGCCAATTAAAAACTATCTAATTTAATGAGATTGATTAAGAGAAGAAATGATAATACAACTGCTTTATACAAGAATTTCCCAAGGACTGGTACTACAAATTATGAGCTTCTAAGATTTAGACTTTACAAAGCTGGTATAAAATAAACTACATCATCTGTTTGAAATATACATGAACAGATTAAAATTCTAAAGCTACCAAGATTAAGAGGCAGTTATGTCTGGAAAGAATGTACATCTTCAAATCCAGCTCCCGCCATGCACAACAACATCAGCATCCAACATCTGCACGTAAGGTGCAGAACTGTAGTATGAGTACAACCGACCCCATATACTCAATAAGTAACAAACCTAACCTTAGGTTGAAAGTAGTCGAGCTGGGACAAGGGTTGGAGTCCAACTCCAATAACCAGCCACAACAGTTCATAACAATATAATAAAAGCGGTATGAGAAAATAACTCAGAGATAAGATGCTCAACTCGTTCATAGTTACGAAAAATAGGCATACTTTTCAAGTATAATAGTAAATCCCAAATCTTACACCGAAAACACCAAAAACATATGAGTAAGTTTGAAAACTGTGATTTTTCACAACCTTTCAACAACAAAAAAGATGTTTCATTTTTCAGATAGCATGAGGAAAGTACAGCTCTATGACTACATGTCAATACGCAGGTGAAATCATGAATGTCACCAAAACCGGGTAGTAGAAGGAAATGCATTTCTATGTTCGTATCTCAAGTACGCATGTCAAATGCAATACATCTCAGTGATGAACTCATGTACTCATACTCCCAGAGTACTCAATCTCACTGTCTAGTATTCTCACTCTTCATGCTCAATAGTCAGCACACTTAGTCACTCAGTACTGTACATGGAAGATCCAGCCCAAATGTAAGAAAGATAGGGCAGATCCAGCTGAAGATGTAAAAAAAAATCCAGGGCAGATCCAGCCCAATGCAAATGAACGAGTTCAGATCCAGCCAAAATGTAAATGATTGCTAGCAATTGCGCCCACTGTGGATGTGCAGGCCCCAGAAGGGTGGATCCGGCCAAAGCGGTATAATAAGCCAAATTCTGGCACGGATCAATAAAGCTTGCTGCGGCGTGCAGCCCGATCTCTCACAACAGGACCTCGGCCTCACTCAGTCTCAATCTCTCCAGTATCTCGGACTCACAACACTCATGCTAAGCAGCCCTAATCAGTGATACAAGACGTGACAATGTACGATATCTCAGACTGAGATATGAAACATAAAAATAGATGTGACTGAGTGCATAACTGCAATTAAGCAAATAACAAAAAATTACCATGGTGGGTCACAAAAGTACCAGCATATAGCCTAAATATTATTTCTAGTATAAATCATACCTCAAGTACTCTAACACATATAGTACAACATGAATGTTTATATAAACTAGCTACTCAGTTCCATTGAATCGACTGAATCACAATTACTATGGTGCACGCCCAAACGCCCGTCACCTAGCATGTGCGTCACCTCAACATCACTCACATAACACGTAATTCAGGGTTTCATACCCTTAGCACCACGTTTATAAGTGTTACTTACCTTGAACAACCCAAATTCAATATCGAGCAAGCCAAACGATGCCCCAACACGGCCATCTCGTGCGTACCGACCTCTGAACGGCTCGAAACTAGACAAAAGCTACTCAAATACATCAAATAATGCCAAATGAAACAAACCCAATCGATAAAGGTCGTATCTTTATTCAAAAGACCAACATCAACTCAAGAGTTAAGCCAGGGACTGCACCTCAGAACCCTACAAAACTCACAAAATCTGACAACTCATTCAATTACGAGTCCAACCATACTATTTTCACTCAAATCCGACTCCAAATCAGTGTTCAAAATCAAGAATTCTCTCTATGAAACCTTAGTCGAACCCCTCACCCCCCTAATTTCTCTTTGGAAATTATCAACCACATGTCAAATACGCGGATAGATTCATGAGGTATAACCAAAACTGAGCAGAGAACATGTACCCCAATCCACGTGGTGAAAATCGCCTAAAACTCACTTCAATCCGAGCTCCAAAGCTCCAAATATGCTAAAATGACCAAACCCTCGAACTTAAAGCTTCTGCCGAGTCTCTTTGCTTTTGCAAACAATGACCCACTTATGCGATGTGAAGCTCGCTTCTGCGGAAAAAGATAGAAAAAATGACTCTTCGCACCTACGGAAAAGATCCTCTCCTGCACAATTGCATGTGCGACCAGTGAACGCGCATCTGCGCATATGACCGCCCCTACGACTAAGGATTTCGCTTCTGCGCACACGCATGTGCTCCTTTTCCTCCACATCTGTGATGATCTCCAGCTAAGCCTATTTTCCCTTCTGCGACCAATTGTATTCATCTGCAGACTCGCATCTGCATCTATTCTTCCGCAGATGAGGAAGCACTAGAACTAGCACACCTTCAGCAATGCAACATGAAAAACAAATGATCTGAACCTCGTCCGAAACTCACTCGGGCCACTCGGTACTCCATCCAAATATGCAAACAAGTCCCATAACATAACACGGACCTACTCGAGGCCTCAAATCACACATAAGAAAATCGAAACAACGAATTGCATCTCAATTCGAACTTGAATCAACTTTGAACTTTCAACTTTCAAAACTTGCATCAAAACATATAAAATCAACCCGGAATGAACTCAAATTTTGCACACAAGTCCCAAAGGACATATCGAAGCTATTCAAATTACCGGAACCACAATCTGAATATGTTATCCTCAAAGTCAACTTCCGGTCAAACTTATGAACTTTCCAAACATTCAAATTTCCAACTTTCGCCAATTAGTGCCGAATCCTTCTAGAAATATCCAAATGTGAATCCGGGCATACGCCCAAGTCTAAATTCACCATACGGACCTAAAGGAACCATCAAAACCCCGATTCGAGGTCAAATTTACAAAACTCAAACTTGGTCAACTCTTCCAACCTAAAGCTTCAGTCACAAAATTTATTCTTCCAAATCGATTTCGAATAACCTGAAAATCAAAAACGACAATTCACACAAGTCATAATACATCATACGGAGATACTCAAGCCCTCAAACTACCGAGCAAAGTGTAAATGCTCAAAACGAATGATCGGGTCGTTACATAATCTCATGAACAACAGGTATTAAAGGCATAAATAGTCAAAAGGTGTAAAACATGCTTTTCCAATTCAAGACATATTCATAATGCTACTCAGATATGGATTTTGAAGATGGCATGCATCAATCAGTGAAGTCGAGGCTCCCAACTAGCATATAAAGATGACATATAATAGTTAGCCTTTAAAAGAATGCATCTAAATTAGTAAGTGATTTCTAATCATTCTCCATACTCTATCACTCACCATTACCGGTACATGATCCATGTACCATGATACACAATCCATGTATCACTGAAACCCAATACACAATCCATGTATCAATCCGATACACAATCGATGTAACTACCAGTCTCATAGGGCCCAAAGTAACATAGGTAATCACCTGACTGTAGAGGGACAAATCCTTATCCAAGCACAAAAAGGAGCTTGATAGCTCACTAATAATCAAATATTCGTTCATCATGTCATGTATGCCACAACTATATATTATCTATACGACCTTACCTCTCGTGCCACAATCCCAGCCTAAATCAAGTACCCACATTTAATATGTATGCATATGCCCAAGAATTATAGATAAAAGATGCACAAAGACTTAATAAAAACCATACAGATATGTGATCATGGAATTCCTATATAACTATAGGTAAATCAAGCAATTCAACATATCAAGAATAAGCAACTATGCCTTGATAAATAATCATAAACCTAAGCATGATTTCTAACATGAATAAGAGAGAAACATAGTCATATAAGTCAGACAAGTCATGAATCAGGATGAGTGCATAATCAAATCAAGGCATAAATTATCCAAATCCCACCCTGGTCATAATATAAACTCGGTATGTATATATGCGCTCTCCACCCCATATATACACCACCGCCAATCCCTTAATAATTAGCAATCAAGTCAATCCTAAGTAGTTTCCCTCTTAACACGGTTAGCCGAAAGACTTACACCACCTGGTAGCCAACTATCAACCACAACTCACCGAACCATCAAAATAAAACTCCAAACAGCTCGAATCTAGTCAAATAACACCCAAAAATCTCACACAAAGCCATATAAATTAATTCCAAACAATAAAGCTTGAATCTTTAATCAAATCCCTAAAAGTCAATAAAAGTGTACTCGGGCTCACATGAGATCCCAACTACTCATAACCCCACGAGTCCAAATATGTGATTAGATTCCGAAGTCTAGTCCAAATTAGTACTCAAATCTCCAAAATTCACCCTCTTAAGTTGTATACAAGAATCCCAAATTTCACTATAAAATCGATGTTTTTAGGTGTAATAATACATGCAAAATTAAGATATAAAGTCAAATCCAAGTGAAACTTTTTAAACTCCAATGGTGTGTGAAATTGCTTTTCAAAATCCCCAAATCTAGAAGTCTAGGGTTCAAAATATGAAAGAATGGGCAAAATCTCGAAATAAGTCACTTAAGTGATCTGCCCAAGAATACCCTTCGTGATCGCGGACCAAAGCTTTGCGATCGCGGACCAAAGCTTCACGATCGTGAAGCACATATTTGCTGCTGCAAAAAATCACCCTACGTGATCTCATCTGGCTCTCCGTGATTGCGAAAGCCATTCAGTCGCTACTCCACGAATGCGACACCTTCCTCCCGAACACTGAGACCGACATCCCCCGCCAGGCTCCAGCCCTACGCGAACGCGGTCGCTCTCATGTGATCGCCATGTACCTACAAATTCCACTACGCGAACATGATCCTTGAGTCGTGAATACGATGAACAAACCACCTGCCAGCCTCCCCTTATTTGGGATTATGAGACTCCCTACGCGATCGCGAAGAATCAATCTGTAGTGGAATACCAGCAGTTCCTAAACAAAGGGAAATGATTCGAAACCACCTCGAATCATACACGAGCCTCCCGAGACCCTATCCAATGATACAAACAAGTACATATACCTAATTCAAACTTATCCAAGGGCTCAAAATACTAGGAATAATATCAAAATTAAGAATCGACATTCAAATTTATTTTCTTAAGTTCAAGAATTTCTAACTTCTAACCAAATGTGCGATTCAAGCCTATCCAATCTGGATTTCATCTAGCTTTGCACACACATTCCACATGACAAAATAAACCTATTCCAAGTTCCAGAATAACTATTCGAGTCTGATGTCATAAAAGTCAACTCCCGTTGAAACATAAGTACTATCAAAATCTTCAAATTGCCAACTTTTGGCAAATAGGGCAAATATCCTCGCGATCACGGAGCTTAGTCTCACGACAGTGCATCATGATCACAGAGCTTAGTCTCATGACAATGAAGAGTGAATGGATGCTGGAGTCTTGTGCATCGCGATCGCATGGGAGGTCCACAATCACGGAAGAGGAGTTGCAGATAAGAATTGTGATCAAGTAGGTAGTATTTTGATTGCGTAAGAGGATGTCTGGCAGGGTTAGTTATTGCATCGTGATTGCGTGACTTGTTATGCAATCACAAAGAAGGATTAGAGGTTGACAATTTTAAGCATCGCGATTGCAAAAGTTGTGATAGCGATCGCGAAGAAGGAAGGCTGACAAGGGTTTTAAATGTCATATTTGTGGATTTTGGGTTTATTTCTTCACTATTTGTGTTAAAGATCTTAGCTTTATCTTTTGGAGTAATTTCCTATGGCTTTTATTGATGATATTAAGTTATCTTTGCTGGATTCGAGCCATCCGGAGTTCGATTTACGCGAGAAAAGCTTATTAGAGGATTTATTTGGCTTGCTTGAGGTAAGTATCTTACCTAAACTTGGTTGAGGCACTAGTTGCCTGAGTTATTTGTGATAGCTACGTGTTATGGGTGGCGCACATATGTGGGGATTGAGGCCATGTGCGTGCACCTGGGTATTATTTATGCTCAAGGTAGTTCTTAGGCTATGATATGCCTTGATTTGATTGTTTAGCTTCATGCTATGATGTTTCTCCTATTTGTACCCATTTGTGAGTTACTTGTACTGTATTGGAGGTTACGCTGAGGTTACTCTCCTAATTGAACCTGATAATTACTACTTTCGTGATGTATTTGCCGGATTGAGCTATGATAGCACACTTTGCACATGCATACACATTAGCATGTCATTTATGCCAGTATATAGTATGAAACTTGATATTTATTGATAATGTACAAGTATTCTTGTATATCTTCTTTCTGCGTGATATGATCTGGACTGGTTGCCTGTGACTACACCGGGCGGATTATAATATTGAGTGTGTGACCACGCCGAACAGATTGTGATTGTTAGCACGTGAGTTGTCCATGCGATTGCTATTATTGGCACGTGCGTTGTCCGTACAACAAAGGAGTTGTCTGTGTGGGTCCAGATATTTACACTATTGGCACGTGAGTTGTCCGTACAACACGTGAGTTGTCCGTGCAACACGTGAGTTATCCCTGCAGCGTGTGGATATGGATTCACCCCTTAGGGTCACTCTCTCCTGCTCCTTCTTGATGGTGTCCACGTGGATATTGAGGAAAACGTATCATCGATTTGGTATTATTATGGAAATTTTGAGGAAAAGCTGGCCAATGTTTGATTTGGTTGTTATATTACATTTTTACTTGCAACTTCATTGACTGTTATTTTCTTTAATTTCATATCTTCCTTATATGCTGGATTTTGATTAAACAGAGTACATCAAGTAATTGTGTGCACCAAGGTGGTTTTTTCTGTGATTCATGATCTGATCCTATTATTTCTCTGTACTTGTTGCATTTATAAATTGTACAGGTGATTAGCGAGTATCATTTATGATTCTTGCTTCTATTACCTCACTGAGGCTAGTTTTGATACTTGCTAAGTATAGGGAGTCAATTGTACTCATACTACACTCTGCACTTAATTCTACAGATCCAGGTATCAGACCGAGTTGTAGCTAGCTATGAGGTATTGTTGTGAGCATTTTGGAGAGACGAGGTAGAGTTGCATCTCGACCGCAGTCCTGGCATCTCTTTTTATTTTGTACTATTATTTCCACTCAGACCGTATCATTATTCTATATTCCATAATTGTACTTTTGTTTAAAGCTTGTGACATTGTATTACTAGTTCTGGGAAGTTATTGTGTTTTGATGCAGTTGTTTTAGATAATGGCATTAGACTTGTACTATTTCATTGTTATTTCTGCTATTATGTTTCGTTGTTGTTATGTTGGCTTGCCTAACAAGTGAGTTAGGCGCCATCATGCCCGGTTGTGGATTAGGGTCGTGACAAGTTATTCTTATAGCCCTAGGTTCATAGGTTCTATGGGTCATAAGTGAATTTATTAGAGTCTTGCGGGTTGGTACAGAGACGTCTGTACTTATCTTCGAGTGACTACCAAACTATTAGGAAAACTTCATTTTCTTGCATTCCTATCGTGCGGATTTGTTATCTCTGAAGTTTGAACCTTTATTCTTCTATTCTCTCGAAGATGGTGAGGACACATGCAGATGGATCAGGCATGCAGGAACTAGTACCAGTAGGCAAGGCCGCAAGAGGCGGGGGCTGAGATAGAGGCCTATTTAGGACTCGCATTACAGTTAGAGCAGCACCTGGAGCCACCAGTCACTCCAGTGGAGGAGTATGTTTCAGATATTATTGAGCCGGTTGGACCAGCACAGGCACCGGCAATACCTATTGTTATACCTGTTCTTCTGTGATGACCCGATAGGTCATTTTGAGTTCTAGCCCTTATTTTCATATTCTGAGACTTCGATTAGCTCAGTTTACTGTTTCTCGATTTGCATGCGTAGTCCGTCTCTTTTTTCGGAAAGTTTTTATGTGAAAAATGGAAGAACATTTTTTGATTAGCTCAGTTTAAAATGAGTTGAGTTGACTATGATCAACATTTTGTGTAAACGACTTTAAATCGGTATTTTGACGATATCGCTGGGTCCGTATCATGATTTAGGACTTGGGCGTATGCCCGAAATCGAATACGGATGTCCTTAACTTGATTTGACTTGATTTGTTAGAAACTAGTAAATGTTTAAAGAATTTTTAGGTTTGACTGTCGGTTGAATTTATTGCTACAGGATTCGGATTTTGGTTCCGGAATATGGTATAAGTCCATTTTACTATTAAAAATTGTTCTGCAAAACGGATTTCATTTGATAGGATTCGGATGCTCGGTTATGAAGTTTGAAGTTCTTAAGTTTCTTTGAAAATTTCATATATTTTGATGTCTGATTCGTAGTTCTAAGTGTTATTTTGGTGATTTGATCATGCGAGCGAGTTCGTATAATGTTACTACACTTTCATGCATGTTTCGTTTGGAGCCCGAGGGGCTCAGATGAGTTTCAGATAGGCTACGAGTCATTGTTGGACTTAGGAGATAGCTGGTTTCAGTTGTATCTGGTGTCTGAGGACTTGTGCTTCACTATCGCGAAGGTACTCTCAATATGTAAAGGGGAAAATGGGACAGGGGCGGAGTTCTTCTACGCAAACACGAAGAACCGGTCGCGAACGCAAAGCAGTGGAGGGATTATACTTCGTGAATGCGACCGTTCACACACAAACGCAATGGGTTAAGAGGGATTCTGGGGAGGCAGGTGGATACTCTACGCGAACACGAGCCTAGGCTCATGAACGTGAAGGCCAGGTGGGTGAGGCCATCGCGAACGCGAAGGGTTTCTCACAAACATGAAGGGTTTCCCACGAACGCAAAGGTTATTTAGGCCGCAATGCTTATCGATCGCGTCAGGTACCTCGTGAACACAATGAACACCTGACGCCCAGTCTTTTGAACTTCTAAAAACCCGGGATTCATCTCATTTTTCACCATTTTTAAGTTTGAGCTCGGCCTAGAGGCGAATTTGAAGAGGTTTTTCATCCCAATGTTATAGCTTGGTAGACTGTAACTTGTTTCCTTACACTTCCATAAACACCTATTGATTTTTAACCTTTAATCTATGCTTTTTCATGGTAGAAATTAGGGATTTAGGTATAAATTGGGGATTTTGAGAAATTGATATTTAGACGTCAAATTGAGGTCGGAATTCAAAACTAAATCACATGACCGGGCTCGGGGGTGAATGGATAATTGGATTTTGGTCCGAATCTCGGGTTTTGTCCAAGCAAGCCCGGGGTTGACTTTTTCTGAAACTTTTAAAGATTGAATCTTTTTCACTCTTGGGTAGTTTCTAACGCTTATTTTGAATTATTTGAACTATATTTGGTTAGATTTGATTGGTTTGGAGGCTAATTCTAGTGGAACGTCCGTGGTTGAGCATTGATTTGATTGCGGAGTGAGGTAAGTGTAGTGGTTAACCTTGACTTGAGGGATTAGGACTTGTTGGTCTATTTTCTACGTGTTTTTGTGTGGGGATAACGTGTATGTGAGGTAACAAGTACTTATGCGTTGTCATTGTGTTAAAGCATATGGGTGGAAATTGTTTCCTTGTATTATATTGTTTCGTTAATTATGTTATCCATGCTTAGGTTAGATCCTTACTTCTTTAATTATTTATTTCGTATTTATTGTTTATTTTAAAGATGTTGAATATTTGTGAAGTTGAAGTTTGATATCAAGGCACCATATTTGAAGTGAAGTTATTCCCCGCCTTGATTTATTTTTCGGATTTATATTGTTGCTTGGTGAGGAAGAGAGCAAAGCACGAAGGGTATTGCCGTGCCATTATATTCATGATATTACATGGTGAGGATGAGAGTAAAAGCACGAAGGGTGATGTCGTGCCATTATGTTCACGATATTTCATGGTGAGGACGAGAGTAAAAGCATGAAGGGTGATGTCATGCCATTTTATTCATGATATTGCATGGTGAGGAAGAGAGTAAAAGCACGAAGGGTGATGCCGTGCCATTTTCATATCATGTGATTTATTTTATTTTCGGTTTTGGTGATTTACTTGTTCATATTGTTGCTTAATTCGAAAGATATTATTTTGTGATTTCGTACTTGCCATTTTTATGATATTTTCCCCTTTCGCATGCCTCCTTTCAGTTAATATTCTATCATTCTTCCTGTTATTCTGCTGCTTTATATGTTATTGTACATGGTTTTTACGTAGGTGCCTTGTAATAGCCTCGTCACTACCTCGTCGAGATTAGGCTAGACACTTACAGAGTACATTGGGTCGGTTTTACTCAAACTATACTTTTGCACTTCTTGTGCAGATACAGGTATTGGTCCCAATGGTACTTGAGATGCGTTGGCTCGAATCACTTTCTTACGGAGGCTAGAGGTAGATATGCTGGCATTCGCAAACCTTGATGTCCCCTTCCATTTCTTACTTTTACTGTTTATCTCTTCCGAACAATTGTATTTATTTCAGATTATGTTTGATAACTTCTAGTTCCTCGTGTACTCCTGACGTCGGTGTTTTGGGAGTAGTTAGTATCACGTGGTTTATATTCGCACTATGTTAGATTTTGGCATTTGTTTCTCGTTGAATATCATTATTTTGTTTTTTAGTGTTAAAATGTGGTTAATTATTTATTTCACATCGGCTTGCCTAGCAAGTGGATATTTGGTGCTATCATGACCCCAAGGTTGGGATTCTGGGTCGTGACATCTTCAGGAGGCTTTGGCTCAGATCTTGAGAGTGTGCACGTGTTTGGCTCAGACAGGTGAGGTACCTGTTGTACCAGCTACCTCACAGGCTGGGGGAGGAGCCTAGGCTCCCGCCGCCCGTACATCAGAGCAGCTAGTGCATGGTTATCATACACTAGGGGTGTTACCACTTCAACTATGTCCGATAAGGAGCAGAAGAGGTTGGAACGGTTTAAGAAGCTTGACCATCTCGAGTTCAGTAGAGTAGAGTCAGATGATGCTCAGGGCTTTCTGGATCGGAGTCATCGGATTCTTCACACAGTGGGTATTGTGGACATCATTGGAGTTGCTATTACTACTTTTCAACTGATAGGGGCAGCCTACAAATTATGGCAGACTTATGAGTCAGGCAGGCCAGCTGGTGCATCACCACTTACATGGCATGAGTTCTCAGTTCTCTTCTTAGAGAAGTTTGCTCCACATACCCGTAGGGAGCTGTTGCTTAGGGAGTTTGAGCAGCTACGCCAGGGGAATATGATTGTGACCTAGTGCGAGATGAGATTTGTAGATTTGGCACAACATGCTATATTGTTGGTTCCCACATAGAGAGGCAAGATCAGGAGGTTCATTGATGGCCTCAACTATTGTCTACGATAGAGTTTGGCTTGAGAGACCGGGATGGATGCTAGGTTTGACCAAGTGGTCGAGATTGCTAGGCATTTGGAGCATGTTCACAGGCTTGAGCGTGAGGAGGAGGAGGCCAAGATACCTCGTGGTTAAGGTGGTTTCAGTAGTGCCTCATCTGGAGGCCAGCCACATTATTGCATATTTCATCCTTTTAGGCCCGCTCAGGCAACCAGTCATATTACTCATGGTTCATCAGTTAGACATAGTTCTTACAGTACTCGCGCAGGTTAGTCATCCTATAGTGCGCTGTCGGCATAGATTTCTAACCGTGCTCCATGTGCTCAGGGTTCCGTAGGTGATTATTCAGATTATCAGGGTCAACAACTTTGTCAGTGGAGAGGTTGTTTTGAGTGTGGAGACTTGAGTCATCTCAAGAGGGATATCCCTAGACTTCTGAGTAGAGTTCCACAGCATAGCTCACAGCCTATGATTTCAGCACCAACAACTACACCACCCGCACAACCAGCTAGGGGTGGGGGTTAGTCACTATGAGGTCACCCTTGAGTTGGAGGTCAGTCAGGCGGTGGTCAGGACCGTTTCTATGAATTTTCTTCCAGGCCAGAGGAAGTTGCTTTCGACACCGTGATCACATGTATTATTTCAGTATGCCACATGGACGCTTCAGTGTTATTCGACACTGGTTCCATTTATTCAGATATGTCATCCTATTTTGCTCATTATTTGGATAAGCCTCATGATTCCTTAGTTATGCATTTCCATGTATCTACACTGGTGGGGGACTCTATTATGGTGGATTGTGTACATCGGTCGTGTGTGGTTACCATCAAGGTTTGTGAGACTAGGTTGATCTATTATTGCTCAATATGGTCCATTTTGATGTGATTCTGAGCATGGATTGGTTGTCACCATGTCACATTATTCTTGATTGTCACGTTAAGACAGTGACATTGGTGATGCTAGGATTTCCAAGGGTAGAGTGGAGAGGTTCCCTGGATCATGTTCCCAGTGGAGTGATTTCATATTTGAAGGCTCAATGGATGGTTGAGAAGAGGTTATTGGCATACTTGTCATTCGTGAGGGATGTCAGTGTTGATATTCCTACCATTGAGTCAATTCCCATAGTGAGGGATTTTCCAAATGTGTTTCCTATAGACCTGACAGGCATGCCACCCGACAGGGTTATTGATTTTGGTATTGAGTTGATGTCGGGCCCTCAGCCCATATCTATTCCACCATATCGCATGGCACCAGTAGAGCTGAAGGAGTTAAAGGAACATCTTTAGGAGTTGCTTGATAAGTGCTTCATGAGGCCCAGTGTATCGCCTTGGAGTGCACCGGTTCTATTTGTGAAGAAGAAAGATGGTTCTATGAGGATGTGTATTGACTACAGGTAATTAAACAAGGTTACTGTCATGAAGAAGTACCCACTACTACGTATTGATGATTTGTTTGATCAGCTTTAGGGTGCTAAGGTGTTCTCGAAGATTGATTTGAGATCGAGGTACCATCATTTGAAGATTCGGGCTTCAAATATTCCAAAGACGGCTTTCAGGACCCGCTGTGGTCACTGTGAGTTTCTGGTGATGACGTTTGGGCTGACTAATGCCCCAGCAACTGTTACGCACTCGATGAACTACGTATTACATCCATATCTTAATTCCTTCGTCATAGTTTTCATTGATGATATATTGGTTTATTCTTGCAGCTGAGAGGATCATGAGCAATACTTGAGGATCGTGCTCCGGACATTGAGGGAGAAGAAACTATATGCTAAATTCTCCAAGTGTGAGTTTTGTCTTGATTCAGTGGCATTCGTGGGTCATGTAGTATCCACTGAGGGGATTAAGGTAGATCCAAAGAAGATTGAGGCAGTTCAGAGTTGGTCCAGACCGTCTTTTGCTTCTCAGATCTAGAGTTTCCTTGGGTTGGCTGGGTATTATCGCCATTTTGTGTAGGGGTTTTCATCTATAACATTCCTATTGACTAGATTGAGTCAGAAAGGTGCCCCATTCAGGTGGTCTAATGAGTGTGAGGAGAGCTTTCAGAAGCTCAAGACTACCTTGACTACAACTCCAGTTCTGGTTTTACCTTCAGGATCGGGTTCTTATACATTCTATTGTGATGCTTCTCATATTGGCATCAGGCATGTGTTGACGTAGGAAGGTAGATTTATTGCTTATTCTTTGTGCCAGTTGAAGCCACATGAGAAGAATTACCCTATTTATGATTTGGAGTTGGCAACCATTGTTCACGCGCTGAAGAGTTGGCAACCATTGTTCACGCGCTGAAGAGTTGGAGTCTCCAACATTTATGTAAGCAGAAGGATCTGAACTTGAGGCAACAAAGGTGGTTAGAGCTACTAAATGTCTATGAAAGCACCAATTATCACCCGGGGATTGTCAATGAGGTGGCGTATGATTTGAGTAGGAAGGCTGAGAGCATGGGGAGTCTTTCTTGTATTCCAGTCGGGGAGAAATTATTAGCATTGGATGTCCAGTCTTTGGCTAATCAGTTCATGATGTTGGATATTTCGGAGCCAAGCCGGGTTTTTGCTTGTGTGGTTCATGGTCTTCTTTGTCTTGTGAGGTGTTCACAGATCATAGGAGTCTCCAGCACTTATTAAGGTAGAAAGATCTAAACTTGAGGAACAGAGGTGGTTAGAGCTACTAAAGGTCTATGATATCACCGTTCATTATCACCATAGTTTGTTGTATTCCATTCATCCGGGCGATACGAAGATGCATCATGATTTTAGGCAGCACTATTGGTGGCAAAGGACGAAGAAATATATTATTGAGTATGTTGCTCGGTGTTTGAACTATCATCATGTGAAGTATGAGCATCAGAGACCCGATGGTTTGATTCAGAGGCTTGATATTCTGTAGTGAAAGTGGGAGCGTATCACAATGGATTTTGTAGTTGGACTTCCACAAACCTTGAGGAGATTTGATGCAGTGTGAGTTATTGTGGACAAACTGACCAAGTCTGCAAACTTTATTCCAGCCATGACTACCTATTCTTCTGAGCAACTGGCTCAAATTTATATTCAGGATATTGTTCGCCTTCATGGTTTCCCCGTGTCTATTATATCGGATTGAGGCATTCAGTTCACATTGAGTTTTTGGAGAGTAGTGCAGCGAGAGTTGGGAACACAGGTCGAGCTGAGTACATCATTTCATCCCCAGACAGATGGGAAGTCTGAGTGCACTATTCAGGTATTGGAGGACATGTTACATGCCTGTGTAATTGATTTTGGAGGTTCATGGGATCAGTTCCTTCTATTAGCAGAGTTCTCCTATAACATATATCGGTCGAGTATCCAGATAGCTCCTTATGAGGCCTTATATGGGAGGCGGTGTCATTCTCCGGTTGGTTGGTTTGATCCTGGGGAGGCTAGGTTGTTGGGCACTCATTTGGTCTGTGATGCTTTGGAGAAGGTGAAGTTGATTCAGGAGCGGCTTCGTACAGTGCAACCCAGGTAGAAGAGTTATGCTAATAGGAAGGTTCGTGATGTTCGATATATGGTGGGTGACAAGGTTTTACTCCCAGTTTTTCCCATGAAGGGTTTGATGAAGTTTGAGAAGAAGGAAAGGTTGAGCTATAGGTATATTGGTTCTTTTTGATGTACTTGAGAGAGTCGGAGAGATGGCCTACATACTTGCCTTGTTACCTAGTCCATCGGGGTTTCATCCAGTGTTTTATGTTTTCATGCTCCAGAAGTATTATGGTGATCCGTCACATGTTTTGGAATTCAGCATGGTGCAGTTGGATGAGGATTTGACTTATGATGTGGAGCCGTTGGCCATTCTGGATTGGCAAGTTCGGAAGTTGAGGTCGAAAAATATAGCGTCAGTGAAGGTTCATAGGGGAGGTTGATAAGTTGGCATTTTACCAACTTATCTCTTCTTTGATACATAAGAAGTTTATATGATTTTGTGGATGAACTAAGGCATTTGTTGAGATTTATTGGCATATTTCAGGTATTATGTAATTTAAAAGAGAATATACGGAAGAAACCAAGTCAAAATGTGTTAAATTTGGAAACTTTCACTGATACCATTTATTACTCTTCGCGATCGCGGAGAGTAGAGATGCGATCGCGAACATATAAGGAAATAGCAACCGTGAACGTGGAGGTTGAGCTGCAAATGCGACAAAGAAGGAACTGGTCAGCGGCTGGTCAAGTACTCTACGTGATCGCGAGAGGGAAAAACGCGATCGCGGAGTTTCTGGAAGATGGCTATCGCGAACGCGTGGTCTGTCTCGTGAATGGATGTAGAAAGCTTGGCCAGCATCTGTTCAAAAATTCTCCACGAATGCGTGGGTCATTCCGCGATAGCGAAGCTTTGCAGAAGTTCATCACCGATCGCGGTGCATTTTAATTGGACAGAATCTAAAATAAATTGGCATTTCATGTTTTTGACTCCCAAACTATTTAATACTCAGCCCAGCTCACTTGGAACATAGCTTTGGCTAATATTTGGTCTTCTTGACTAAGAGAAAGAAGCTTGGAGCTAGGGCTCTTGCACACACACTTGAGACTTGATGGTTTGAAGTCCTTGGATGAGAATTTCTTAACCTTTTACTCATTTCTTCATTTCCTTGCTTTTTATTGAATATTTAAGTGTGTAGTATTTATTCTACTTAAATATTGTTTATGGAAATATTCATTATTAAAGTTTGGATTAAATATCTTATTGTGCTTATGTATTGAATGGTATTTGCTAATATTGAAGTGCATTGCTTCTTTAATTATTCTTGTTCTTTAATGTTTCTAAAGGGATTAGCTAACCCTAGGACTCACCCATTAACTATGAATAAATCTTGGAAAATGTAATTTGGGGTTGGAAAAGATTATTTAACAAGAACTCGTGTTAACCCTCATTTTATATATTCTACCTAGGGATAGGATTGAACTACTTGTAGCCATATTCGGGTGCATTTAATCTCTTAATTGTTTTAGGGATAATCAAATTAGGAAGTGTTTTTAGTCTTTGGAAGAAGATAATATAGAATAATTATCCGAGGCTAATTAACATAAACTCGCTCATATTTTTAAAATTGTGAAATACATTGGATCGTTACTTGAGTGTAATTCTCCGTGTATCCATGCTTGTAGCCATTGATCATTGTAAATGATTTCTAGGCTAGTTAACATTTTTGCATTAGTTATAATATTTTCTCAAAACCTTTATTAGTGTTTGGCTTAGTATACTAAGCGATAATTCTCTTACTTGCCTAATCGCCTACTTATGCTTATATTTGGGATTCGACCCCGATTTATAGTTGGGTATATTATATTGCGTGTGACCATGTCCGCTTACTCTTTGAGGAGTAGATTTGAACATCTTCAAAATTGGCGTTGTTGCTAGGGAACAATTTAGCGCATTTAGGTTGTTTCATAAGTAAGCTGTCACATCTCAACATCGGGGAGCTCGACCGACGCTCAACCGAGTGGACCTGGTCAAGCAAGCCTGCTAGACACTATCTACCCGACTCACCTAAGATCCAGAGAAGGCATGCTCTCATTCGTTAGGCAGTAGAAAGTTCATACATATATACATTACTAAGTCGTTTCATTTTGTTACATCATTGTTAAGTTTCAAAATACATACATCCTTATGGATGAGTGGAACAAGAGCCCAAAATACAACATGATCTGTTGAACTTTCTAACACCCATATACAACCCACATAGTATCTACGGAGCCTCTAAAGATACAAAAGAGAGTAAAGATGGTGCCGGCAACAAGGCCCCGGCTATACCTCAAAAAGTGATCACAATATAAACAAAAGGTATAATACATGATTCCGGAATGAAATTGGGCTCACCGAGTTCGCTGAGAAGAGGATGCAGCACTATCTATGATCAACAATGTCTGCTATGGAACCACCTGCATCAATATAAAGATGCAGCACCCCCAGCAAAAGGGATGTTAGTACTGTCGAATAGTACTAGAATGTAAAACTAAAACACTGTCTCAATAGAATGAACAATAATATAGGGTGAAATAGTCAAGAATGCAATATGATCTTTAAATAACACTAAAACATCAAGTTAAGGATCACATAGATTTTTAAGTCAATTCCCATATTATTAGGTTGGATGGTTTTTAATACCAATAAGCCACAATCCACAATACCACCGTGTTCTTACATGGAGTCCGATCTCGGCCAGATCGGCTAGGCCATCTCATCTAAGACAAGAGCCATATTCACAATTTCATCCACAATACCACTGTGGTTTTACACGGAGTCCGGTCTCGGCCCTGATCGGCTAAGCCATCTCATTCGAGACATCACCCCTTTCAATCAGTCGTCTCACTTCATATTTTTTTCCATCTTTTCAATACAATGGCATGACTGGCCCCAATTATAAGGTTATTCTTGGCGTTTGACCGTATTTCATGATTCAAGTTCTTTTCCACATTCCAACATTTTTATTATCATCAACAACAACACGGATTTTCAATCAAGACTTTTTGATTTCACATGTGAGCAATTTAGAATCTAAGGCACATATAGGCTTTTCACACAATTTGGCATAACAGTCTTTAGTTGAATTTGACTTGAATGAACATTTCCTCAGACAACGTGATAACACGATGGAAGCATGGGAATACATATTACACATATATTTTCAAAACAAGCACATTTGGGATAGCAATTTCTAGGATGTTCATTTTGGGACTTGCATCGATTTCATGAATACCATGGGATTCAATTCTAAGAAGAGGGGGTTTAGCCAACATACCTCAATTGATCTTTTTAAAACTCTAAGATGTTCCGGAATATTAGCATCTTCAATCTATTTTAGCAATATAGCAAAAATTGAACCAAACATTAGGAAAACGATCATGATTCTAGCTCACTTGAGCATTTTATCAAATACTATGTGTGTATTAAGGTTCCATGGCCCTTTTACGAAAGACTTCACCATCCCACACCCCATTATTTTCTATCTTTAACTCACAACCTCCCCGCGTACCTTAAGAATACATGCATGCAAGGTAAGCACTCTCATCCCCATGAACTACCTTACTAATTGCCCATTCTAGTGATATTTCGAATTTAAGAGCTTGGTGATAGAATCTTACCTCGTAGGATGAAGACCTAGGGTGCTTCTCTTGATAATATTCAAAGGTTTAAGCAAGAATTAAAGAGAAGTTTTTGATGAGGATCACTTTCTCCCTCTAGGACTCTCTCTCTCACTCCAAAGATATCAGAAATAAGCTCAAAATGGTCTATGGGATGTGTTTTAATGGAATAGGGTCGGGTGTAAAACCCAAAAATGAAGCTCCGGAACATGTTCTGCGGTCGCATAAAGATTATGCGGTCCACGAAAGTTGGCTCTGGGAACTGGGCTGGCCTGCTTCACTCTGCGGCCGTAATGCAGCCCGCAGACCTGTTCTGCGGTCACATAATGCGCTGCAGAATCTTCCTCCGCAAAAGTCTAAGGATGACTGTGTGACCATAGTGCGGCCCGCGAAACGGTTATGCGGTCGCATAATTGGCCGTGAAATTGACATAAAAAATGCCCCAAAAAATTGCCTCACTCTGCGACCATTCTGCGGTCCATAGAGTGGTTCTGCGACCGCAGAACAGGTCGCAGAAATCCCTACTTGTGCCCAACATTTTCCTTCAACTCCCCATGCATTGTTCAATCCAAAAAGTCTGAACCGTGGTGAGCAAGCTCGCCGTGAAGAATTTCTACTACTATTAACCTCTACACCTACTTTGGCATCACGGAGTCCGGGTTTTTAGGAAAACATTTACGGGGCCTTTCTTATATTTGTTTATTTTCTTGTTTGTTTCTTTTATATTTTCTTAGTTTTTGAAAACGGCATCGTATAACAAAAATTGGCCGCATGGTAGTTATTCATACTTTGATGACCCTTGTCCTTATTGTGGAGTACCACACTCATGGCAAAATTGCTTAAATACTCCCTAGGGCGGATTGTGTGCACAATCTCAAACCTATGAGTGGAGTATATGTGATAAGTGCGGTGGTCAAAATGGTATTGTCTTTCCCTTCCCCGAACCCCCGATATGATGATTCTAGTTTTTGTAATGACAATTATAGGGATATGAAAGTAGAAGAAATTGAGCATGGTCAAAATAGAGAGTTCAAGCTCATGATGGAATGCGTACTTGAAGGAGGAAAAAAAGTGCAAAAAGCCTGGGAAGAGCTTTTGGAAAAGTCACGAGCCCAATTTCCCTCCGTAGGAAGTCGTGATGGCACCTAGTCTCTAAGACTAGGTAAGCCTAACACTTACTGAATTAAATGTCAAAATTTAACCAAAACAACTATCGAACATAAACCATAATCTTCGATAATAAGCCAATAACCTGGAGTACAATATAATATCCCAAAAGCGGTAGTACAAGTCATAAGCTCTATTGAGTTCACTAGGAGATTTCTAAGTACAATTGTTCCATAATAGAAATAAATTGTACAAAGTAGAATTTCAGAAGGTGACTCCGAGGCCTGCGAACGCGATGGCAGGTATACCTTGAGTATCATAGTAATATCCGATAAACTAGCTAATGATCCACAAACTTCGAAGTACCTGGAACTGCACAAAAATGTACAGAAAGCATAGCATCAGTACACCACAGTGGTACCCAGTAAGTATCAAGACTAACCTTAATGGAGTAGTGACAAGGGACAGTCAAGACACCTACTAGACATGACAACTTGTACGGGTATAAATATGAAACTAACAATGAACAATACAAATATAGAGCTAAGCATGGTAAACAACAATAATACTTGCAACAGAAAACTAGAAGCAATAACTATCAAGGAACAAACTAGTAATAACACTGTAGGGTAAGCCGAATACAGTTTAAGTCCGGTCAAAACAAGTAACAACTCAATAAGAACAGCCTCTTTCACACAAGATCTGCTCAAGAGTTTCCTCGAGATGCCATACCTCATAATTTCAATTCACGGGTCCAATTCACGAACCCTAATCACTTGGCATCTTAGGACCACATTATAATTCACAATCGCACGGACAACTCACGTGCCGCATGGACAACTCACGTGCCAATACCATTAATACCTCATATCTGCATGGACAACTCACCTGCTAAGGGAGTGACAATACCTTATAACCGTACGGACGACTCGCGTTCCAATAGTACAACTCACACATAAGGCAAGTAAATGAGAATACATGTAAGTGGTCAATAAACGTCAGAATTCATCTTCTTAACCGATATGAGTGATTAATTATGTGTATCCTTGTGCAAGTGTTCTACCACAACTCAAGTCAACAAGTAAGAGCAGAGACAACAAATGATACATAGGAAACAACATTACGAAAGGTAAAATGCATAACTCAGACAAGGTAGGCACACGACTACATAAATATCATCAATAACAATGCCCCAGGCTATAGACAATATGAAAATGTAATACAGATATGAAATAGAAAAATGAAGAAACAGCTGAGACGAAACCAAGATAATAGCATGAACTAGTACCGAAAATCAACAATGGAAATAGCTCAAAAGAAGCAACTAAAGGGTTACAATGATCATGAACGGATAACTGCTAGAACAATAAAGAATAAAGAAACAGGAAATATTCCCACCAAAACACTTTTCAACATGAAATAAACAACAAGAATCACAACGAGGTACCGCCTCGTCTATAATGAAATCAAATAGAGTTACCGCCTCGTATTCACATTTCTCAACTTTAATCACAATCTTGCCGTATACCGCCACATGAGCCTTACCTTTGAAATAGGTTTTAAAAACAAGTTTCCCGAAATAGCTACACGCACTTTAGCCCACCTTATGATGCCACATGGCTTCATGTAGTTCCCCTACAAGCAACACGCACATAAGTCCCACTTTATACTGCCGCATGCACATCAACTCCAAGCCTTATATCGCCGCATGCGCGTCAATATCACATCACAATAACAATTCACACCACAAGTGCCCATATATCACAACTTGCCAATAACAACAATATCAATGTTTCCACAACAATCGCCCATGGCTCTACCATAACTAGGGGTGTCAAACGGGCAGGTCGGGTCAGATATGAGCAGGTCGAAAATGGGTACTTAAAAAAATGGATAAATTATCCGACCCGATCGTATTTGAGATGGATAAAAAATAGGTTATCCGACGGATAATATGGATATCCATATTATCCATAGCTTCTTGAATATGATCATTTATGGGAGAATTCGTAGTCTCCCAAACATGAGGAACCCCCAATTTGAGGCTTTACAAATATAAAAGTTAAACACATTTGTTATCCATTGGATATCCATTTGGTTAACCATTTGCTAAGTGGATAATATGGTTCTTATCCATATTCGACCCGTTTTTAAAAAGTTCATTATCTAACCTATTTTTTAATGGATAATATGGGTGGATAACTGTTTTCTTTAACTATTTTGCCACCTCTAACCACAATGTATATAAGAATATCAACAACAACAATGGATGAAAAATTTTCAATAAGTTAGATGTTTCAACAATAACCAAAATCGCCTCAATGTATTAATGACTTTCACAACTTCGACACCAAATAAATCAACAATGAGAGGAATAATGTATAACCACAATACTAAATAACAGTAATTGACAATAAAAGAGATAATATTCAACAATAAGTCTCAAATAATGGAAATCAATAAGGAAGGAGATAACACGAATAATAACTTCAAACAATGATAATTAGCAATGAAGGGATAACAATAACTTTGATTAAGGTTATGCAATTCTGGAAGAGATAACAATAATTCTAATTAAGGTTAAGTAATTACGGAAGATATAACATGGCAATTAAAGAGGCAAAAACTTCAATTAAGGCCTATAAGAGTTTATTTGACAACAAGTGTAGAACATGAATCAATAACCTCCAAATAAGACACGTAAAGGGAAATTTAGCAAATAGAGGATTTAACATGATAAGACGACTTCATTTTTTTTATGAACATAGGAACCTAAGAGTCTAAGACGGTCAAAGTTTCACATATAAGCCGTGTACACACTCTTCACCTTGTTGACATATCTTTCGGGTAGTTGAAATAGTGGAAACAACTCAATTCCTACGGGGTAGTTCCACCACACAACGTTAGGCAAGATACTTACCTCAAAGGCCATCAATCAATACTCAAAAATATCTTTTTCCTTCACAATTCACCTTCTTTCGGCACAAATATAACCAAAATCGACTTCATAACATCAAATAATGCAAGAGAAATCAATCCTAATAATTTCAGTTATGATCTTTACACAATTGCTCAAAAGTAAACCCGGGTCCCGTCCGGTCAAAACTCGGGTCCAATGGTAGATTTCGACTGCCCATGACCCTACCAGTTCATATATGTGATTAGTTTAAAAATCAGAGTCCAAATCGACTCTCAAAACTCACAATTCTTATTTTTCAAAAACTAGACAAAGTTTCAAATATTTTCACGCTGAATCACATGATTTTGATGTTAAATTCCAAGATATAATGATAGAATATGATTAGAAATAGATTAGAATCACTTACATAAAGTTTGTATATGAAAAACCTTTTTTAAAATCGCCTCCTACTGAGTCTAGGGTTCAAAATATGTTAAAATAAAGCTAAGTCCCGAAGTGCTCAGCTATAGACCAGCTGCAGATGTCGCATTTGCGATATTTACGAACCTCGCAAAAGCGATCATTTCATCGCAAAATCAAATTATGGGACTTCCGGCTAAAGTCGCATTTGCGACCCAAATTATCGCAAATGCGAAGACAACTGCCATCGCAAAAGCGGCAGACATCTTCGCAAAAGCGAACAGCAACACTCGCAAATCCGAGGGATTTCTTCGCAAATGCGAACTCTTCCCCAGCAAAATAGAATCACAAAAGCAACTAGGTGTCCGCAAATGAGATGGTCGCATTTGCGGCCTATTCATCGCAAATGCGATGACACCAGTACCAGCACACATAATTCTCAACTAAACACTCTAAAACTAATCCGGAACGCACCTGAGCCCTCGGGGCTCCAAACCAAACAACCGCACAAGTCTAAAAATATAACATGAACTCACTCGCATGTTCAAAACACCAAATTAACCTCTAGAATCACGAATCGGATGCCAGAACACATGAAAATCACCATGAACTTCAAGAACTTCTAGAATCGAAACCAAGCGTCTGAACCATATCAGCTCAACTCCATATGACACCAAATTTTGCAGGAAAATTCCATATGATGAAATGGACCTATTCCAAGTCCCAAAACAAAAATATGAACCCGATAGCCTTAAAGTCAAACCATAGCCAAGCTTAGAAACATTCCATGCCTTTCCATTGCCAACTTCCACCAAATGATGCTGAAACCTTCTAAAAACATCCAAATGCGAATTCGGCAGGCATATGCCCAAGTCCAAAATCATCATCCGTACCTACCCGAACCATTAAAAGTCCGGTCCGAGGTCAAATAT
Source organism: Nicotiana otophora (assembly GCA_000715115.1). Lineage (NCBI taxonomy): Eukaryota > Viridiplantae > Streptophyta > Magnoliopsida > Solanales > Solanaceae > Nicotiana > Nicotiana otophora. Next base: position 232,639 of record AWOL01S0003890.1, on the reverse strand, counting down.
ACAATAGTCAAACTTAGTCAATTCTTTCAACTCCAAGCTTCTCAAATGAGAGTCACCCCTTAAAAATTATTTTCGAACCACTCAAAAACCAGAGCCGATAATGAACGCAAGTCATAATACACTATGTGAAGTTACACATGACCTCAAACTTCCGAACCGGACGCAATTGCTCAAAACGACCAGCCCGCTCATTACAGGAAAATAGTCTTCAAATGATTTGGCGCTTGAAAGGTTGAACTAACAAATGAGAGAAATGTTTGAAGCTGTAGAGGTCCAAAAAGCTTTGGAAGTGGATGATAGCCAAGATCCTCCCTTAGAGGTTGAAGCCGGAAATTCTTCTTTGGTACTTGATCCAAATCAAGAAGAACACTCAAATGCTCAAAATGAGAGGTTAATGATCATGTTGGAGTACATTCTTGAAAATGAGGAGAAGCACAACATGGCACTTGAGGACTTGAAATAAGAAATAAATCGAAACGACGAGACTATCCATACCTTGGAAGAACAAATGGAACCATTGGTTGAGGCACATAACGCTCACCAACTTGCGAGTGTGGAAAGAGTTTAAGAAAAGTCCAACTTCGAGGAATAAAGTGAGCTTCATTGTGAGAAATCAAGAATATAACATTCGCCAACCGACTCCATTCTTGTTGGTGACGCCGAGAAAAAAATAGAATTAGAGTCAACCGGCGCAATTGAAAAGATGGTGGAGATTGACTCTAGTCCGGGGGAAAAAGGGGATGTCAAAATTTGGACAACGTTGCAAGTTGGAAGGTTGATATATCCTTCCAAGCATTTTTCAACTTTGAAATTCAATGGTGATATGAGAAATGTGTCATGTGAATCTATATAGAAGTGCAAATAAGAAAGACAAGAGCCATACATCTTGCAATTTGAAAGTTCAAGAATGCAAAATGATATTCCTCAAAAGAAAGCCAAGAAATGCAACATGACAAACTTGAAGCTTGGCTTTATCATCTACTTACCACCCCCGTCGCCAGAGCTCACAATCTTGATCCATGTTAGGTACCCAGTTCATATCCTCCAAGTGGACATAAAAGTGGTAAAAGTGACATGCGGCATGCCACGGCGTTAAACGCGGCACTTGGTGGGAGGCAACCCATCATTTTTAAATTTTTAGTCATTTTTAAAATTTCCTTTTTAGAATAGATTAGTATATTATTTTTTACTAATTTGCCAAGTTTCATATTTTTTGGAGTGGATTTCAGCAGGTTGGGGTGGTCCGGACAGTCCAAACCAGTAGCTGAAGAAAACTGCAAAAAACCGCAATCGCATAAATAGTCACGCATTCGCAAAGGATAATTATTTCTGTTACCTTATGCAATCGCAAAAGACAAAAATGCGGTCGCGCCTGAGTGGGAAATTTTTGTTCTTCACGAATGCATATCGCGTCCGCGATCGCGGGTCATCATGTAATTCTTTGAAAATTAAAATACTGTAAATCGAGTCTTGAACCCACTTCTCTCCATAACATAGTAACGTCTCTTCCTACTCCCCTAGCCCCTGGAAATCATCCCCAACTCTCTATTCTTCAATTTCATTGCAAAATCTTCATTCATCACTCTCGAGGTATGTCGCTTTCCCTCTTATCTCTTAGTTTTTTCTCTCTCTCCTTTGCATGGTGTGAAATGATAAGGAGCAGCAAACTCTTATGGTTTTAGGGCTTGAGTTTAATCTTTGAAGTGGAAATCTTATGTGGTTTATATGTTTGCTTGCTGGGTGAGGATGGTTGAGTGATTGAGCGTAAATTCTTGAAAACTTTGGGGATAGATTCGAGCTTTAAACTCTATGAAATTGCTACGAAAATCCCCTGCCCTTTTTATGTTTGAGGGAATGTTTGAGGGAATGTCTGACTGAACTATTGCTGGGCGAGGAAGAAGACGTTCGCGATCACATAGGTCAAATAATGCTATGGAGGAAAATTGCCCTTCGCGATCACATGTCATTTCAGCAATCGAGCTATAAGTCTACGAAAAAAAATAATTGCTCTTCGCGATCACATCGTTAATTCTGCGATCACGATTCATTAGCTCCCAGGAAACAAAGTAGTAGCTCTGCATATTTTAATGCTGAAGTGTATTAATCCATTTCTTTGGCAGAAATACATCACAATACAGCGTATTAAGTACCCATATATGCTTTTAACATATGGTCGACTGTTGTAGGTTCTTTAAGTGTCAAAATCCCCGAACAATGATGAAATTATGCAATCACCTATTCCCCATGCTGTGGAAGTGGAGTATTTTAATCGGGACAGATTCTTAGCTGCTGAATGTGAAAGAAACTATGATAGACTCATGGACAAACTTGAAGCTAAGATGCCGGATTTTTTTAGAAGATTGACTGGCAGTGGATGGATCTGCTTCGCTCCTAAGCAATCAAAGCTAACTACACAGTAGTGAGGGAGTTTTATTCCAATGCCCTGAAGACTGACTTCCAAGGGGAAGTATTTACCTTTTGTTAGGGGTAAGCGGCTCAACTTTGGTTCGGAGGTACTAAATACATACTATGGCCAGAGCAAAAGGTATACAAAGCCAGAGCAAAGTAGATAGAAAGCCATTGGTTGGTGGAGAAGCTTCATGATGGGGTAACACCGACTTGGGAAACTAATACACAATGAGGTTGAGTCTTCTCATTCACAGCTGAAGCCAAGACTTTGTTGTCCTTTATTGGTGCTAGAATCATACCATCTAAACATGAGTCTAAGGTGACGCTTGATAAGGTATTGATGATTGCTGTTATTATAGATGACTTACAAGTGAACGTGGGCAAGCAAATGGTGAGTGAGATTGAGGAAGCATGTAATGGGATGTCTAAGAGTCTATTATTTTCCACATTGATTACTCACTTGTTTTATGATGCTGGGGTGTTAAAGGACCCAAATGATTCTGAGAAGGGCCTAGACAAGGCAATCTATCCATTGCTCAAAAAGGGACCAAGTGGCGGGCAGAAGAAAAGGATGATTGATGTCTCTTCTCCTTCATTTGGGAAGTTTATAGAGACTACCATTGGGCCCGGAGGTTCTTCCATAGGTTTAGAAGGGCCATATGACCTCATTGGACCACTTCCTTTCGAACCTCCAACTATGCGCCACCTCTCTAGTCAAATATATGGCGTCAATGCACACCATTACCGACTTATTGCTGGCCTTTCTTCTGGTTCGTCTGGGGAGGGCGCTTCTATTGGGACTGATGAAAAGCCATCTTTAGATGATGTAGCTAAAGAGAAGAAAGCAATCAAAAGTAGGCTAGATGACATTAGCAAAAGGCAAGGAAAGATCGAGAGGCAATAACTAAAGTTCAAAGAGCATGAGAAAAAGAAGAGAATATTATTGTACAAAATGATGCAAAAGTTGAGTTCATTCTGTGTCGCACATGAATCAAGTAATGATGATGAGGAGAATTTAAAGCTCAAATTTCTGTCACGACCCAAAACTAATCTCTGTCGTGATGGCGCCTATCGTGGAACTAGGCAAGCCGACTCATTTCCAAAACAAACCCATATTTTGATTTCAAAGAAAATTTCAAGGTTATTTAACATAAAACCTCCATTTAAAGAGTTCAAATAAAAGAAAAACATAAGTGTGGAAAAGAAAAGCCCGACATCGTGGTGTCACTAGTCATGAGAATCTACTACAATCTGTCTAACAATATCAAGGCTAACTCAGCCTGAAAATAGCTAAATACAACTAGAGGAAGATAAGAGGGAGAAGAGCAGGGGCTGTGATCGCCAAATAGCTACCTTGTTATCTCCAAGAAAAATCTGCAACCAGAACACTCAATAACTGCTTCCTTGTCCAGCTACACCTGAATCTGCACACAAGGTGTAGGGACTAACGTGAGTACGCCAACTCAGTAAGTAACAACAATAAATAAAGACTGACCAGTAGAAACAAGCAATAAAGCATATAATGTTCATATCATGAAATCTCAGTACAGTACAACATGCTTTAAAAATCAGTGTTTGAATCGAATCATCTCGTTTAAACCCAGTTCCAGTAAAAATCATTTAAAGATATTTTTCCAACAGTTTTTCAAACCAAGGCTCAATGCAAAGGTGAGCAAAAGAAATGATGAAATCTTTCGGGCAAAACATCACTCATACACAGTCCCTCGGGTAAACCTCACAGTCACTCGTGCCACTCGGGCATACCTCACAATCACTCTTGCCACAAGGGCATACCTCACAATCACTCATGCCTCCTAGTCACTCAGCACTCGGTACTCGCACTTAGTAGGTACTTGCGCTCACTGGTGTGTGTACAGACTCCGGAGGGGCTCCTTCAGCCCAAGCGTTATAATCTGCACGGACAACTCACGTGCTAAAATAATAAAGTATGCTGCAGGCGGGCAGCCCCGATCCACACTCATCCTCACAAATCAGGCCCTCGGCCTCACTCAGTCATAAATATGCTGCAGGCGGGCAGCCCTGATCCTCACTCATCCTCATCAATTAGGCCCTCGGCCTCACTCAGTCATAAACCTCTCAAGCTACTCAGGCATTTCAGTAAAACGGGGCATTCGGCCCAAAACAACATTTATATGCATCAAAATAGAGTCATAAAACTGAGTTATGCGGTAAACAAGTATAAACATGACTGAATATAGATTTTCAATCGAAAACAATGAGAGGATGGTAAGAAACAACCCCTAAGAGTCCAAATAGCATTGGTGCAAGGCCCAAGCATGGCATTCAGCCCAATTTACAGAAATTCTTTCTAAAACATATAAGTATCAAATGGTTTCAACAAAGTATGCAACTTTACAGTTGCTACGGGACGGACCAAGTCACAATTCCCCAACAGTGCACGCCGACACGCCCGTCACCTAACATGTGCGTCACTTCAAAATATTAGAATGATACGAAATCCGGGGTTTCATACCCTCAGGACCAGATTTACAATCATTACTTACCTCAAACCGCGAAATTCTTATTCTACAATGTCATTTCCTCGTGAATTGGTCTCCAAACGCCTCGAATCTGGTCATAAATAATTCGTTTCAGCCAATAAAATTCATTGGAATTAACTCCACAAGATAATAATGATTTTCCATAAAGTTTCGAAAATTAGCTCAAAAATTGCCCCGTGGGGCCCATGTTTCAGAACTCGAGAAAAGTTACAAAATCTGGAAGCCCGTTCAACCACGAGTCTAACCATACCAATTTTACCAAAATTCGACCCCAACTCGACCCTCAAATTGTCAATTTAAACCAAGAGGGTTTTCAAATTTTCTCAACTCAATTCACCAATTAAATGATAAAAACAACCATGGATTCGGGTAATTTAACCAATATTGAGTTAAGAACACTTACCCCTTTGTTTCCTCTGAAACTCACCCAAACTCACCTCACATTCGAGTTCAGAACTTAAACTCACTGCCCAGACTTTTCTTCTTCGCGAATGCGGTCAGTGCCTCGCGTTCGTGAAGCACAAAATAGCTCCCGTCCAAATTCCTCCTTCGCGAACGCGACATCACCCTTGCGTTTGCGAAGCACATAAATGCCTCTGCCTCAATGCCTTCTATGCGAACGCGTTCAACCCATTGCGAACGCGATGCTTCGTTCCCTCTCACTATGCGAATGCGACACCCCCCCACGCGAACGTGTAGACCAATTTCCTGGGGTCTTCGGCTGCTTCCTCTCTTCTTCGCGAACGCATAACACCTCTCACGTTCGCGATGCACACCCAGTTCACCCTTCGCGAATGCGTTCTTCTGTTCACGAACGCGAAGAGCAAATATGCCATCCTTTCAGTTCCTCTTCGCGAACACGAGGCTCCACTCGCGAACGCGATGAAGGAAACCAGATGGTGTATCAGAAACATTCCAGCAGAGTTCCAAGTCCAAAATCCATCCCGTTAAACCATCCGAAACTCACCCTATCCTCTCGGGACCTCAACCGAATATACCAACATTTCCTAAAACATCATACGGATTTAGTCTAACCCTCAAATCACCTCAAAGTACACTAAAACCATGAATTACACCCCAATTCAAGCCTAATGAACTTTGAAATTTCTAATTTCTACAAACAACTCCGGAACCTATCAAATCACGTCCGATTGACCTCAAATTTTGCACACAAGTCATAAATGACATAACATAGGTACTCCAATTTTCAGAATCGGATTCTGACCCCGATATCAAAAAGTCAACCCCCAGGTCAAACTTGTCAAAAATAAAACTTTCGGCATTTGTAGCCTAATTTCTCTACAGACTTCCAAATAATATTACGGACACGCTCCTAAGCCCAAAATCATCATACGGAGCAATTGGAATTATCAAAATTCGAATACGAGATCATTTACACATAGGTCCATTTCTGGTCCACTTTTCTAACTCAATTTTTTAATTATGACACTAAGTGTCTCATTTCACTACGAGTTCCTCCTAGACCCGAACCAACTAACCAGATATAACATAATATAGCTAAATCACATAAAAAGAAGTAGAAATGGGGAAAACAGGGCTATCGAAACGACCGGCCGGGTCATTACATCATCCCCCTCTTAAACATCCGTTCGTCCTCGAACGAGTCTAGAAACATACTTGGAGTCTTGAATAGGCGTGGATATTTGCTCTGCATCTCCTGCCCGGTCTCGCAGGTAGCCTCCTCCACAAGCCGATCTCTCTATTGCACCTTTACGGAAGCTATATCCCTTGACCTCAACCTTCGAACGTGCCGATCTAAAATAGCCACCGGCTCCACATCATAAGTCATATCACCCTCCAACTGAACCATGTTGAAATCCAAAACATGGGACAGATCTCCAATATACTTCGGGAGCATGGAAACATGAAACACTGGATGCACACTCGACAAGCTGGATGGCAAGGCAAGCTTATAAGCCACCTCCCCTATTCTCTGAAGCACCTCAAAGGCCCAATGAACCGGGGGCTCAACTTGCCCCTCTTCCCAAACCTCATAACACTCTTC
>AWOL01S0003890.1:203702-219743 GCA_000715115.1 Nicotiana otophora | reverse complement strand
AAAAATGGGCGAAATACGAGGAAACATATGAATATGTGGAACCAGGGTCAAATAATACTGAGGCATCTCGGTGACAAACTGAGACAATACTTGTAATCACAGCATCTGAAGCAATAGCGTCTGGTCTGGCAAGGAGAGCATAGAAATGGGCCTGACCAGCCCCTGATTTGCCTCCCCCTCTAGGGCGACCCCTAGCTGACTGACCTCCACCCCGAGCTGACTGGGCGGGTGGTGAGGTAACTGGTGCTGTAGTCGGAGGCTGACTCCTCTGCTGAGATAGACCTCCATGACGACGAGGACACTACCTCCACATATGCCCAAGATCCCCACACTCAAAATAACTCCCTAGTGCTGGCGGCGGAAACTGAAGGGAAACCCTAGCACCGGGATGACTGGTAGAAGAACCTGGCATGGAAGAGCCCTGAACAGGTAGAGCACGGGACGAACTCTGAACTGGAAGGGCACTAAGTGATGAGTGGCCCTGATGAGAACTGTGAGAACCATGGCCAGATGATGCACCCCGATGAAATGGCCGAGCTGCATGAGCCTGTCTGAAATGATGACCTCTACCATGCTAGAACTGACCCCCAAAAGGAGCATCGCTGAATCCACCCTGACCACGAGGCTCTTGGCCTCCCGCTCAACCTTCTCTTGACCGTGAACCATCTCAATCTACCGAGCAATGTCGACAACCTCATCAAAGGTAGCACCCGAAACCCGCTCCCTGGTCATTAGCAACTGTAGCTGATAAGTGAGGCCATCAATAAAACTCATGATCCTCTCTCTGTCTGTGGAAACCAACCAGATAGCATGACGGGCCAACTCAGAGAACCGCATCTCATACTGTGTCACAGACATATCACCCTGGCGAAGCCGCTCAAACTATCTGCACAGCTCCTCTCTACGGGATCGAGGCACGAACTTCTCCAAACAGACCACGGAGAATTGCTTCCAAGTAAGGGGTGCTGCGCCAACAGTCCTACGCCTCTCATAAGTCTCCCATCATCTGAGTGCAGCCCCAAAAAACTGAAAGGTAGTGAATGAGACCCCACAATTCTCAAAAATACTAGCAGTACGTAGTATCCTCTAACACCTATCCAAAAAGTCCTGAGCATCCTCTCTCTCTGTTCCACTAAAAGGTGGTGGTTGAAATCTCCCAAACCTCTCCAACCTACGCTGATCGTCCTCAGGCATAGCAGGAACCACATAATCCTGAGCAACAGTAACCAGCTGGGCTGGTGGTGCCTTCGGTGTCTGAAGTCCTTGAATAACCTGCTCGGGTGTGCGTGCGACAGGAGTCTGAGTGCCTCCCCTGGTCTGAGAAGTGGCTGTGGCAGTCGAAATAGAGACCGCTTGAGATATGCCAGTACACGCTGTCAGAATCTGAGCTAGGGCCTCCTGAAGGCCTGGAATCACAATAGGCACAGGTGGTGCCTGAACTGATGCATCAACAACTGGAACCTGGTCTTGATCTGGGACAACCGGTGGATCTACAGGTACTGCCCCAGCTCATGTACGGGTTGCACCTCCGCCCCTACCACGACCTCTACCGCGGCCTCGGCCTCTCTCGACCCTGGATGGTTGTACTGGTAGCTGGCCCTCCTGACCGGTAGCACGAGTCCTTGCCAGCTGTGAGAGAATGAAACAACAGATATTTAGTTACTAGAATCAACAGATTCGCACGACAAGAATTCAAGAATGTGGAGTTTCCTAAAGGTTCTGCAGCCTCTCGAAGATAAGTACAGATGTCTCCGTACCGATCCGCAAGACTCTACTAAACCCGCTCACGACTCGTGAGACCTATGTAACCTAGGCTCTGATACTAATCTGTCACGACCCAAAACTAACATCTGTCGTGATGGCGCCTACCGTGAAACTAGGCAAGCTGACTCATTTCCAAAACAAACCGATATTTTCATTTCAAAGAAATTTCAAGGATATTTAACATAAAACCTCCATTTAAAGAGTTCAAATCAAAGAAAAATAGAAGTGCGGAAAAGAAAAGCCCGACATCGGAGTGTCACTAGACATGAGCATCTACTACAATCTGTCTAACAATAGCAAGGCTAACTTAGCCTAGAAAATAGCTAAATACAACTAGAGGAAGAGAAGAGGGAGAAGAGCAGGGGCTGTGATAGCCAAATAGCTACCTTGCTATCTCCAAGAAAAATATTCAACGAGAACACTCAATAACTGCTACCTTGTCCAACCACACCTGAATCTGCACACAAGGTGCAGGGAGTAATATGAGTACGCCAACTCAGTAAGTAACAATAATAAATCAAAACTGAGCAGTAGTGACGAGCAATAAAGCATATAATATTGATATGATGAAATCTCAGTAAAGTACAACATGCTTTAAAAATCAGTGTTTGAATTGAATCATCTCGTTTAAACCCGGTTCCAGTAAAAATCATTTAAAGATATTTTTCCAACAGTTTTTCAAACCAAGGCTCAATGCAAAGGTGAGCAAAAGAAATGATGAAATCATAAGCAGCCCCACGGGCAAAACATCACTCATAAACAGCCCTTCGGGCAAACCTCACAGTCACTCGTGCCACTCGGGCATGCCTCACAATCACTCTTGCCACTCGGGCATACCTTACAATCACTCATGCCTCCCAGTCACTCAGCACTTGGCACTCGCACTCAGTAGGTACCTGCGCTCACTGGGGGTATGTACAGACTCCGGAGGGGCTCATTTAGCCCAAGCGCTATAATCTGCACGGACAACTCACGTGCTAAAATAATAAAGTATGCTGCAGGCGGGCAACCCCGATCCACACTCATCCTCACAAATAAGGCCCTCAGCCTCATTCAGTCATAAATATGCTGCAGGCGGGAAGCCCTGATCCTTACTCATCCTCATCAATCAGGCCATCGGCCTCACTCAGTCATAAACCTCTCAAGCCACTCGGGCATTTTAGTAAAACAGGGAATTCGGCCCAAAACAACATTTATATGCATCAAAATAGAGTCATAAAACTGAGTTATGCGGTAAACAAGTATAAACATGACTGAGTATAGATTTTCAATCGCAAACAATGAGAGGATGGTACGAAACAAACCCTAAGAGTCCAAATAGCATTGGCACAAGGCCCAAACATGGCATTCAGCCCAATTTACAGAAATTCTTTCTAAAACATATAAGTATCAAATGGTTTCAACAAAGTATGCAACTTTACAGTTGCTACGGGACGGACCAAATCACAATTCCCCAATAGTGCACGCCTACACGCCCGTCACCTAACATGTGCGTCACTTCAAAATATTAGAATGATACGAAATCCGGGGTTTCATATCCTCAGGACCAGATTTACAATCGTTACTTACCTCAAACCACGAAATTCTTATTCTGCAATGTCATTTCCTCGTGAATTGGTATCCAAACGCCTCGAATCTGGTCATAAATAATTCGTTTTAGTCAATAAAATTCATTGGAATTAATTCCACAAGCTAATAATGATTTTCCATAATGTTTCAAAAATTAGCTCAAAAGTTTCCCGTGAGGCCCATGTCTTGGAACTCGACAAAAGTTACAAAATCCGGAAGCCCATTCAACCACGAGTCTAACCATACCAATTTTACCAAAATCCGACCCCAACCCGACCCTCAAATATTCAATTTAAACCAAGAGGGTTTTCAAATTTTCCCAACTCAATTCACCAATTAAATGATAAAAACAACCATGGATTTGGGTAATTTAACCAATATTGAGTTAAGAAAACTTACCCCGTTGTTTCCTCCGAAAATCACCCAAAATCGCTCACTTCCGAGCTCCAAATCGCCAAAAACCGACCATTTTCGGAACTTAAACTCACTGCCCAAACTTTTCTTCTTCGCGGACGCGGTCAGTGCCTCGCGTTCGCGAAGCACAAATTAGCTCCAGTCCAAATTCCTCCTTCACGAACGCGGCAAACCCTCACGTTCGTGAAGCACAAAAATGCCTCTACCTCAATGCCATCTATGCGAATGCGTTCAACCCATCGTGAATGCGATGCTTCGTTCCCTTTCACTACGTGAACGCGACACCCCCCTACGCGAACGCGTAGACCAATTGCCTGGGTCTTCGGCTGCTTCCTCTCTTCTTCACTTCTCACGTTCGCGATGCACACCCAGTTCACCCTTCACGAACATGTGCTTCTCTTCGTGAACGCAAAGGGCAAATATGCCAGCCTCTCAGTTCCTCTTCGCGAATGCGAGGCTCTACTCGCAAACGCGATGAAGGAAACCAGATGGTGTATCAAAAAAATTCCAGCAGCGTTCCAAGTCCAAAATCCAACCCGTTAACCATCCGAAACTCACCTGAGCTCCTCGGGACCTTACCATATATACCAACAAGTCCTAAAACATCATACGGACTTAGTTGAACATTCAAATCACCTCAAACAACACTAAAACCATGAGTTACACCCCAATTCAAGCCTAATGAACTTTGCAATTTCTAATTTCTACAAACAACTCTGGAACCTATCAAATCACGTCCGATTGACCTCAAATTTTGCACACAAGTCATAAATGACATAACAGCAGTATTCCAATTTTTAGAATCATATTCCGACCCCGATATCAAAAAGTCAACCCCACCGTCAAACTTCTCAAAAATATAACTTTCGGCATTTCAAGCCTAATTCCTCTACGGACTTCCAAATAATATTCCGGACACGTTCCTAAGCCCAAAATCAACATACGGAGCTATTGGAATTATCAGAATTTGAATATGAGATCATTTACAGATAGGTCCATATTCGGTCCACTTTTCTAACTGAAATTTTCAATTATGAGACTAAGAGTCTCATTTCACTCAAAGTTACTCCCGGACCCGAACCAACTAATCCTATATAACATAATATATCTGAATAACACTAAAAGAAGTAGAAATGGGGAAAACGGGGCTATAACTCCCGAAACGACCGGCCGGGTCGTTACAATTTCCCTCCACCTGCAGCGCTTCGAGGGAGCACCTCTCACTATTTTACCTTGTTTAGTTTAGTTGTGGTGAGGACAGTGCAACACTTTCTGTTAGGGGTGGCTCGTTTATATGTAATGGATGTATGTGAAGCATAACTATTTTCTCTCTAATGGATCGCGTGACAACTTTCTTAAGGGATTAGTCTTATGCAGTTTTTCTCTCTTAAGAAAACATTTGTTTTAGTCTGTTTAGTAGATAGTAGTGAATAAATTAGTTATTGGGTGTGATCGTTTTGTCCATAAACCAACGTGTGGCTTGTTTGGTACCAACATATTTACACTTTAGCATATGAATTATTGGTGGTTTAAAATGAAACATGATTGAAGTGATAATCCTTGTCGTGACTTTTAGGTTCTATTTTTGGCTCTTTGATTCATTAAATAGTCTTTCAGGCTGTATGTGATTTTCTTTGAGTTCATTGGTTTCAATTGGATTTTAAATTTATATTTTACTCTAGTTTGCATGTGCCATGTGTGGTGAGATTTGTTATGAGTTCATTTGCATTATGTGTAGTCTAGAACTTGCCCGGAATATTTTTTCAAGGCAAAATCCTAGACTAACTTGGTTTGAAAAATAATGTTAGGCCTTCCTTGGACTGTTATTATGCCTTAAATTTCCTATCCTTGCATATTTTCCCTAGTCAACCCTTTTTGAGCCTTTAACCTGTTCTTTGACAACCATGTTACAAGCTTTAACCCTTTGTTCTTTATTGATCTATCTTTTGGCATCCCACGTTCCTAAGTATTGTAAAAGTGTAAACATAGGTAAAAGCCTAAGTTTGGGGGTGACGGTTGGAAAAGTTGTGATGTGGAAGTTGCTTAAAAGGTGAAAGGTTAAAAAGACAAAAATAGAGAAATAAAAATAAATAATGGAACCTTCCTTGGTTTTTGAAAAAGAAAAAAGAAGAAATATAAAGAAAATTAAGGAGTTGTGAATAAAGGGACGACTACGTGGTGAAAGGAAAAGTGAAGAAAGGATGGAAATGTTTTTGAATAAAGCGTGCTTTATATTGTAAATTGTGGTGCTTAGGGAGGTTTTGAGTCACTCTTATCCAAATTGTGTCCAACCTTAACCAAAATCCTACATTTAAACCCTTTAAGTCCTACTAGATTTTGAACAAAGAGTATATATATTAGTGGAGAAATACATGAAGGGCAAGCCTATGACACTACTTGTGTGCATTTGAATATTGTTGTGTCTGTGTGAGAGACAGAGTTAATTCTTTCCATTTGAAATCCCATTTGTTTTAAATTGCAATTTATAAGATCGAATTCTCTCTTAAGTGTGAAGGCACATAAAATTTGGGTTGTGAATTTAATCTAACCTCCAATTGGAAGGACTGAACAAAAGAAAGTTGTTTGTGATAATAAGGCAAATCTTGAAGCTTTAGTGTCATGACATGATGGCTACTTTTATTAACATGGTGTTTGAGCACATAAATTGAAATAACATTTGTGAGAAGTTGGTGATTCATATGCTTTTGGATTAATTGTTGGTACCAATTGAAGTCACTAGATTGCGTTTAATTTGAACCATTTTGACTTGACATAGTGTTATTGTGCCATTGAAATTGATTGTTGATTCTATTGAAGGATATTCTTAGTTGTTGACTTGCTTGAGGACAAGCAATAGTTTAAGTTTGGGGGTTTGATAAGTTGGTATTTTACCGACTTATCTATTCATTATAATTAAGACTTTTGTATGATTTTGTGTAAAACCAAAGGCATTTGTTGAGATTTATTGGCATATTTCAGGTATTATGTGATTTAGAGAAGATACGGAAGAAACCAATTCAAAATGTGTTAAATTGGGAAAAATTCACTGCTGCCAGTCACTACTCTTCGTGATCGTGGAGTTCCTGGAAGATGGCTATCGCGAACGCATGGTCTATTTCGCGAACGCGATGTAGAAAAGCACGGTCAGCGTCTGATAAAATATTTTCCGCGAACACGTAGGTCATTCTGCGATAGAGAAGCTTTGCAAAAGTTGTTCACCGCGATTGCGGTGTTGTTTCTCGCGATTGAGTTGCATTATAACTTGGCAGAATCTGGACAAAAAAGACATTTCATGTTTTGACTCCCAAACCATTTAATACTCGACCCAACTCATTTGGAACATATCTTTGGCTAATTTTTGGTCTTCTTGACTAAGAGAAACAAGCTTGGAGCTAGGATTCTTGAACACACATTTGGGACTTGAAGATTTGAAGACTTTGGATGAGAATTTCTTAACCTTTTACTCATTTCTTCATTTCCTTGCTTTGTATTGAATATTTAGGTTTGTAGTATTTAGTCCATTACTTAAATCTTCTTTATGGGAATATTCATTATTAATGTTTGGATGAAATACCTTGTTGCGCTTATGTATTGAACGATTTTTATTAATATTAAAGTGAGTTAATTATTTCTTTAATTCTCATTGTTTATTAATGTTTCCAAAGGGATTAACTAACCCTTGGACTCGTTCATTAACTTCGAATTAATCTTGGAAAAGGTAATTTGGGGTTGGGAAGGATTAATTAACAAGAACTCGAGGCGTTAACCCTCATTTTATAGTTCTACTTTGGGATAGGATTGAACTACTTGTAGCCATATTCGGGTGCACTTAATCTCTTAATTATTTTTGGGCTAATTCAATTAGGAAGTCATGTTAGTCTTCGGAAGATACTAATATAGAATTATTATCCGAGGCTAATTAACATGAACTCGCTCATATTTGTAAATTCATAAAATACATTGGATCATTACTTGAGTGTAATTTCCCATGTATCCATTGATTATTTTACTTGCTTTCTAGGTTAGTTTACATTTTTGCATTTGTTATAATATTTTTTCAAAACCCTTATTAGTGTTTGGCTTAACATAATAAGTGATAATTCTCTTACTTTCCTAATCGCCTACATATTGTTCTTTGTGGGATTCGACCCCGACTTATAGTTGGGTATATTATATTGCATGCGACCATGTTCACTTACTCTTTGAGGAGTGGATTTGGAAGTTATCAATCACATGCAATATAATATATCCAACTATGAGTCGGGGTCGAATCCCACATAGAATAATATGTAGGTGACACTGTTTTCTTACTCTTTGTTTAAAAGGGGGAGAACGTAACGACTCGGCCGGTTATTTTGAGTATTTAAGCTTGTTTCCCCTATTTGATGCCTTGATTATGTATGTATTTGTGGCTATGTGACTTGACGGGGTGGTTAGTTTAGTTTCGTGGAGTGTTTGGAGTGAATTGGGACACTTAGTCCCAAGATTGGAAGCTTAAGTTGTAAGAGTTGATCGGAGTTTGACTATTGTGTAGACGACTCTAGAATAGTGTTTTGAGGGTTCGGATAGCTTTGTATGGTGATTTTCGACTTAGGCATATGTTCGAATGTGGATTTAGAGGTCCGTAGGTGTATATGGTGCTTTTTGGCGAAAGTTGGAAACTTGAGAGTTTGGAAGGTTGATAGGTTTGACCGAGAGTTGACTTTAATGATATCAGGTCCGTTCTTGGTTCGGTAAATTGGAATAGGTCCCTTGTGTCATTTGGTACTTGCATGCAAATTTAAAGGTCATTCCGAGTTGTTTAGGCTTTCTGAATTCAGGTGCTGATATTTGAGCGCATGTGTGAAGGAGGAGGCTGGCAGAGGAAGTCCACAGATGCGGACCATGGTGTGCAGGTGCGCAAGTTCTTCCGCAGAAGCAAAGTTGTAGAAGTGGTTGGTCGGGTGGTTAGTGACTTCCACATCTGTGATGGATTTTCCTCAAATGCGCTATCGCAGGTGTGTCACGGAGGACCACATGTGCGGATTTGCTGGGTAGTCTTTATATTCGAAGGGATTTGTTATTTCTCTCATATTTTGAGTTGTGGAGCTCGGCTAGTGACAATATTTGAAGGTCTTTTAATCACAATTGAAGAGGTAAGTGATCATTACTTAATTTTGGTGTTAGATATTGACTGCCCATAGATTATTACACCTAATTTACATGAATTAAAGGTGGGAGTTGGGGATTTCTGGACTATGTTATTGGAGAGAGATATCAGACGATTTGATGGTCGATTTGAGGTCATAATTGAATGTAATTGGTGTGGTTGGACTCGTCGAAATTTCAGAGTTATGCTGGGTTCGGGGGTGCGAGCCCAGGGTTGACCTTTTGGGTTGACTTTTTGATTTGAGGTAAATATTTAGCTTTAACTTTTGGATGCGTTCTATATGGCTTTTATTGATGATATTAAGTTATTTTGGTTAGATTCGAGCCGTACTGAGATTGATTCACACGAGAAGGGCTTATTACAGGATTGATTTGTCTTGCTTGAGGTAATTATCTTACCTAAACTTAGTTGAGGCATTAGTTTCCTTAATTATTTATGATAGCTACGTGCTATGGGTGGCGCACATGTGTGGAGATTGAGCCCATGTGCGTGCACCGAGGTATTATTCATGCTTAGGGTAGTGCTTAGGCTATAATATGCCTCTATTTAATTGTTAAGCTTCATTTTGGTGATGTTCCACTTATTTGTACCCCTTAAGGAGTTACTTGTACCATATTTCAGGTTACACTAAGGTTACTCTTCTGATTAAACCTGATAATTGCTACTTTCGTGATGTATTTGCCGAATTGAGCTATGATAGAACACTTTGCACATGCATACAGCTTAGCATGTCATTTATGCCAGTCCAGGAGTATGAAACTTGACATTCATTGACCATTTTCATGTATTCTCGTATATCAGCTTTCTATGTGATATGATCTGGACTGGTAGCATGTGATCACATCGGGCGGATTGTGATTGTTGGCACGTGAGTCTCCATGTACGGTCCAGCTCACTGGTATCTAGCCTGATAGGAAGAACATGGATCTGCACAAAATGATGTGTAGAAGTGCGGTATGAGTCTACCATGATGATAGCCAGTAAGTGCCAAGCCTAACCTCGGTAGAGTAGTGACAAGGTCAGGTCAAGGCCTACTGGAATAAAAGGTAATGAGGCAGAAAATATAACAATACAATGAAGTAACTGAGAAATGAACAACGAGAAATTTGAGAAAGGTAACAACACAGCAAATAGAGGAAAACAACAGGGGCGTTACCGAGGTATCACCTCATAGTCCCAAATGTAAATACACAACAGGGGGATCTCCCTAGGTACCGACTCGTAGTCCCAAAAGTAAATATGCAATGGGGGATCTTCTGAGGTATCCCCTCGTAGTCCCAAAAATAAATATGCAACAGCGGATCTCCCGAGGTACCGCCTCGTAGTCTCAAAAGTAAATACACGACATGGGGATCTTCCGAGGTACCACCTCGTAGTCCCAAAAGTGAATACACAACTCATAACCTATGGAACTACGAACTTCCAACAAGGAATCATATAGTTAAAGACTGAATACAAGATCACGGAAGCAAGTAATTCAACTAAGCATGTTGCACAAATTTCATGTAAAAGTTAAGACACGTAGACATGCGATACTAGGCTAAACATGACAGCTACACATGCTAAGGCAACTCAGTTAAGTAATTTAAAAGAAGACTACTCAGCAAGAACCAAAACTTCCATAATTAGACTGTGTACGCACTCGTCACCTCGCGTACACGGCGCTCACATATCACAAATTGTTACAACAGTAATAAATCCTAAGGGGATTTCCCCCACACAAGGTTAAACAAGTCACTTACCTCGAACCAATCTCAATTAATCAATAAGAATGCCTTTTCCTCGACTTTGCGACTCCGAACGGCCCAAATCTAGCCAAAACCAATTACATGCCATGAATACAATTACAAGAAACTAATTTAAATAATAAATCTACGACTTTAGCAAAGAATCAAAAATCGCCCCAAATGGTCGACCCGGGCCCACCTCTTAGAATCAGGTAAAAGTCACAAAATACGAACGCCCATTTGATATCGAGTTCAGCCATACCAAAATTACTCAAATCCGATACAAAATTCTCAATCAAAACCTCAAAATTCGGCCTAAGGATTTTCCCACCCTTTTCACAAATTTCTCAACCCAAATCCTTAATTAAATGAAGAATAAATGATATCTTAGTGGAAATAAATCAAAAGCAAATCCAGAATCCTTACCCAAATGTTTTCTCTGCAAATCGAGTTCTCTTGGTTCAAAAATGAAGAATAAAATTAAACCCTCTAAATTGGCCCTTTTTTGCCCAGCGATTGTGCTTCTCGAGGCCATAGCCGCATCTGCGGCTCCGCACCTGCGGAAATCCCATCGCAGGTGCAGCCATTACTTGGGCCACAAAATATCGCTTCTGCCGCACCCTAAGCGCACCTGTGCATGCGATTCTGTGAAGGGACAGTCGCATCTGCGCTCCCACTTTTGAGGCCAAGGAGCACTTCTGCGCATGCGCTCCTGTGGACCTCGTCCGCATCTGCGATCAACTGGCCTCCCTGGCCTTTCTGCTTCTATGCTCATTCTTTCGCAGAAGCGATTCCGCTTCTGCGGCCTTCATGTCGCACCTGCAACCACATGCCACTTCTTCCAGCCCCGCATCTGCGCCCAATTGCTCGCTTCTGCGAGCTCCCACCTACGGTCAATATTACGCAGGTGCGATTGCACCAGAACTGGTGCACTTCCTCCATTCTCACAAGTCCAAATTTAGTCTGTTAACCACCCGTAATCTACTCGAAGCCCCCGATACCTCAATCAAATATACCCACCAGTCCTAAAACATCATACAAATTTATTCGAGCCTTCAAATCGTATCAAACAACGCTAAAGCACGAATCGCGCATTGATTCAAGCCTGATGAATTTTAAAACTCCAAACTTCAACATCGGATGCCGAAATCTATCAAATAAAGTCTGCTTGACGTCAAATTTTCCACACAAATCATAGTTGACATTACACAACTACTCCTACTTCTGGGGAATTGGAATTCGACCCCGATATCAAAAGTCCACTCCCGGTCAAACTTCCCAAAAATCATCAAATTTCGAACTTTCATCAATAGACACTGAAATTGCCTACAGACCTCTAAATCAACATCCGGACACGCTCCTAAGACCAAAACTATCATACAAACCTGTTGAAACCATCAAATCTCGATTCTAAGGTCGTTTACTCATAAGTCAAACCTTAGTCAATTCTCCCAACTTAAAGCTTCTAAAATTACAAATTTTCTTTCCAAATACACTCTGCACTTCCCGAAACTCAACTCAAACCACATGTACAAGTCATATTACCTGAAGTGAAGCTACTCAAGACCTCAAACTGTTAAACAATACGCTAGAGCTTAAACCGGCCGGTCGGATCGTTACAAATACGAATCCAAATATTGATACTATTGGCACGTGAGTTGTCCGTGCAGTTGATATATTTAGAATGTGAGTCGCCCGTGCAGCACGTGAGTTTTCCGTGCAGCACGTGAATTATCCGTGCATCGTGCGGATATGGATCCATCACCCTAGGGTCACCCTTTCATTTTCATTTATTAATGGTGTATATGCGGATATTGAGGCAAATTGATCACTGGTTTGGTACTGTTATTGAAATTCTGAGGAAAAGCTGGATAGTGTTTGATTTGGTTATTGCATTACATGTTTACTTGCAACTTCCTTGACTGCTATCTGCTTTAATTACATATCTTTCTTATATGATAGATTTTGACCGAGCAGAGTATGTTAAGTAATTGTGTGCACCAAGGTGGTTCTTTGTGTGTTTCATGATCTGATCCAATTATTGTTCTATACTTGTTGCATTTAAGAATTGTAAAGGTCATTAGCGAGTATGATTTATAATTCTTGCTTCTATTACCTCACCGAGGTTAGTTATGATACTTGCTGAGTATATATAGTCAGTTGTACTCATACTACACTCTGCACTTAATTGTACAGAATCGGGTATCAGACCGAGTTGTGGCTAGCTGTGAGGTGTTGTTGTGAGAATTTTAGAGAGATAAGGTAGAGCTGCATCCTGACCGCATTTCGTTTTGTTTTGTACTATTATTTCTACTCAGATAGTATCATTATTCTATATTCCAGACTTGTACTTTTGGTTAGAGCTCATGATACTATATTACTAGTTCTAGGGAGTTATTATGTTTTGACGCAGTTGTTTTTCTTAATGGCATTAGACATATACTATTTCATTTCTATTTCTGCTATTATGTGTCACGACCCAAATTCCATAACAGGCCGTGATGGCACCCAACAATATTGTTAGGCAAGCCAACACGTGAATCTCCAACTTAATTATCCATTTTAACTTTTAAAATAGAAATTTCATTAGATAAGTTGAATTTAATTTAGAACACATGGAAACATACGTACTTCTTTACCCAAATACTGAGTACGGATAATACATAAAGCAAAGTGATAAAAATAATAAGTACAACTTTGAATTTCCACTAGAGGCCCCTAAAAAATGGTGTCAGAAGTGCATGAGCAATCTAGGGAATATACAAAACTACTATAGCTACTGTTTGAAATGATATAGACAGAAGCAATAAATAAGATAAGAGGGATACTATGGGTGCTGCAGATCGAAGCATGGAAGACAGCTCACCACTAAGTCTTAGTGTGATGCGTCTACGCCCCCCTATGACCACTGGAAGTACCTGTCTCAGTACCTGCACAATCAGTGCAGAAGTGTAGGATAAGTACGTAAATCAATATATACCCAGTAAGTATCTAGTCTAACCTCGAAAAAGCAGTGACGAGGGGTCGACATGACACTTACTAGTGGTCAAATAATAAAATACATAAAGTAGACATGTATGAAACACAACAAGTAATAACGAAACAAATAAGCTTTAATAATAAACTTCCAAACATGGATTGTTACGAAATCACTAAAATGTCATAATCGGCCTCGAAGGCACAAAATCAATTTATATCAACACCAAATCAAATCTCAAGTGTTGTGCACGAGTCTGCCAAGGCAAACGGCCCGATCCCATAAGAATAGTGTTACACAATATTGCGAGGCGAATAACCTGATCCCATAAGAATAACTCACAATACTGCTGAGGCAAATGACTCGATCCCATAAGAGTAATTTACAACACTACCGAGGTGAACGACCTGATCCCATAAGAATAGTTAATAATACTACCCAAGCAAACATACCGATCCCATTAGAATAGTTTGTAATCCTACCGAGGAGAATTGCCCGATCCCATAAGAATTGAGAAACTCTCTCACTCACAAAAATACATGCAAGTCGAGAACACACGAGACTACTATTCACAAATATTTCACAATTTCCAAAGTAAGAGGCTCAATCAGTATGTTTATTCTAGTCTCAAACTCAGTCATAAATTTAAGGAATCAAACAAACAAGATTTATTCAATAGCACATTTAAAGCATAATGTGTATCTAATTCTACTTGGACATAAACATGAATCTAGCTACTTACGGACTTTCGTCACCTCGTGCGTCCCTCCAATTATGAAGGTTGGAGTAGGTCCTTAATATTAATTATGACTTGTGTACAAACTTTGAGGTCAATCGGACGCGATTTGATAGGTTTCGGCATCGGTTGTAGAAGTTTGAAGTTTCAAAGTTTATTAAGTTTGAATTAGAGGGTGATTCATGTTTTTAGCATTGTTTGATATGATTTGAGGGTTCGAGTAAGTTTGTATGGTATGTTAGGACATGTTGGTATATTTGGTTGAGGTCTAGAGGGCCTCGGGTGTATTTCGAATGCTTAACGGATCGAAAATTGGACTTGTGTATTTGCTGAAGTTTTTGCTTTTATGGTGTTTACGCACCTGCGGTGCGGAGGCCGCAGGTGTGGACTCGCACTTGCGGATGAATGAGCGCAGATGTGGGATTTGGCAGCCCAAGATGGGTTCGCAGGTGCGAAGGTAATTGCACAGAAGCAGCCTCGCTTTTGCGGTTGGTCTGTGTGCAATAGCGGTGAGGGTCACAGGTGTTGTTCCTTGGTCGCAGAAGTGCTTCTGCAGCTACGATGCTTCTCTCTCAGATGCGGACCCATGGAACATAAGTTGAATCCGCACCTGCGATGGAATTTTCGCAGGTGCGGCATTGCAGGTGCGATTATAGGCTCGCAGATGCGAAATCACTGGGCAAAAAAGGCCAAGTTCGAGGGTTTTATCTCATTTTCAATTTTGGGATTTTGAGAGCTCGGATTTGGGCGATAATTTGGGAGATTTTCAGAGGAAGCTTTTGGGTAACGATTCTTAACCCATTTATGGTTATATTCCACTAATCTATCATTAATTCCATCCATTAATTTCGGATTTGGGTTGAAAGATTTGGGAAAAATGGGAGAAGTTCTTCAAATAACTTTTTGAGTTTTGATTCAAATTTTGATATTGGATTTGGATAATTTTGGTACAAGTGAACTCGTGAGTAAATGGGTGTTCATATTTTGTCACCTTTACCCGATTCTGAGGCATGGGCCCGAGTCGACGTTTTAGGACGATTTTCTAATTTCTTGCTTTAACTTTGATTTTGTTAATTAGATTAGTTTCTTATAGTTGTATTTATGGTATGTAGTTGATTTTGGCTAGATTTGGGCCATTCGGAGTTGGATATTTGTGTAAAAGGCATTGTTACCGATTGATTGAGCTTGGTTCGAGGTAAGTGGCTTGTCTAACCTTGTGTGGGGGAAATCCCCTTAGGATTTGGTACTGTTGTGATATGTGAGCGCCGTGTACATGAGGTGACGAGTACGTACACTGGCTATTTGTTGTAGAACCTAATTTATTTTACTGAGTATCAACCTGTTTTCCCTTTTATTTGAGTTATACCATTTAAATGTGTATTAGTCTATTTTCATTCTTAATTGAGCTATTCTAGTATGTGTAGTTATCTTGTTTAGTCTAATATCGCATGACCACGTTCTTTAACTGCTTTTTTGAACTTTGTGAAGCACACCTAGTTGATTTCCTGCTTTTCCTTGTTCCTTATCAGTATAACTATAACAATCTTGATGTTAATTGTTGTATTTATCGGTTTGAGCTGTGTGTTTACTTATGAGACTACGAGGCAGTGCCTTAGGAGTTCTCCCTGCACATTTACTTTTGAGACTACGAGGCGGTTCCTCGGGAGTTCTCCCTGCACATTTACTTTTGAGACTACGAGGCGGT